>CAUYUJ010018171.1:365000-372500 GCA_963575745.1 Prorocentrum cordatum | reverse complement strand
TTGTTTCCTGGAGCGGCCCTTATCGGCACTTTTGTATGGGCTCAGCAGTCCGACGTTATATACGGCGTTACTGGGTTGCGGTTTCAGTTATTGGATATCCTATGAAATGTTCGGCTTTTGCGTTGTATTCCAGCAGATGCTGGGAGCTACCGCTTTCCTGGGACTATCACGTCTTCTTCGGTTTCGGCTACTCCTTCATCACTTTCCTCATTGACCTGAGGCTCTGAGCGCTGATGTAAGAAAATCCTCCTCCTCCTCATCCGAGGGCCGGGCGCCGTCGCGGCCTGTGTCCGTTCGAAACAGGAGGCCGCCTGCCCAACAGCGGCCGCCGCTGGTTTTTATGGCAACAGTTGGTGTTGGGCACCGTGCCCACTCTTTCCGTGCCCATCTCGGGCGCCCAAGCCAGGTGTCTGAGCTCAGTGTCGTTTCGCCGATGCCCATCCCCCATCCCCCACCACTTCGAGGCCCCCACCAGATGACCCCCCCCCCGGTTGGGGATGCACCCCGCGAAGCCCGAAGGCAACGGCCCACATCCCCATCTAAGGGGGGGGTAACCCGGCCAGTGGGGCCCAGGCCACGCCGCTGGGGATGGGGGTCGGGTAAGCGATGCTCATGAGCGCAGCGCGGTTGACAGTGGCGGCAGGCGCCGCCCCATTTAGTTCTCCAAGCTCTCACACAGGCACGACATGTCGTGGGGGTGTCTTCTGTCAGGAAAGCGTGAGACTCGAGTCCGGCGGAACCTGGGTTTGCCGACGCTGTTTGACGGGCCCTCCCTGAATGTTGACGGTCCAGTTTTGGTGCGATGTATGTAGCGGGAGCGACTCGAATTTCAGGCTGGGTCTCGTCACTGCCGTGACGGCCCCGTCAAGCCAACCCAAGTCCACCGAGCCCGAGTCTTACGTTCCCCGATTCTGGCGGGAAAGCACGTGCTGATCTTGACGCCTCTCGATCGGGGTTGCCGATGTGCTTCGCTGTCTCGTTTCAGCGGGCCCGTGATGCGAACGGCACGCGCGCGGGTCAACGAAGACACCATCGAAGCATGCACACGGGGATGTCGCTAGTAAACGTAGGTATTCTTGTCTGGGACCCCATTTGGCCCCCCGCTATTTCTGGATAGCCCTAGGCAGATGGGTGGTTTCTTTCGATGCATTCTCAAAACGACGCCTTATCCCTAATGTCGCTGGCCCTCCTATCATGGGTCCCCATCCAAGGGGTCAGGGGCACTTCTATTCGGAAACCGGAACATATTTATTAGCAGTGGCGGGTTGTTTTTTCAATCCTAAGACTTCTTGAGGGTCGGGGACGACGTCGGGGTGATGTGGTGTATGCATTTTCCCCGTCTTCCACGGCAAACAACGGAACATTATACACCAGGATCCCGTATATACCAGGATCCGCTTTCTTGTGCGAATTTCCATGCGGGGCCGCAAAAAGCATCGGTGTATAGAGTTCGGTTCCTTATCTATGGTTGGATCAGCTTGTGCTGATCTTGACGGCTGGTGCCCGCACAGGAGGCCTCGCTCGTGCTTGCTCCCGCGGCCTCGCCCCAGAGACTGCCCAGAGGTGCTGCCAGCTGCAGTCCTCTGTGCCCCAGCTCGCCGAGGGAGACCCGCGCGTTGGCACCGGGGCCGTTGAGGACCGTGCTCAGGAGGGCAGTCAGACCCTGGCGGCCGCGCTGACCCGTGGCTGCCCCGCCGGCGGGACACGCGGAGCACGGTCAGAGCGAGAGGGTCGGGCGCTGCGTCAGGGGGGGGGGCGATGCAAGGGGGAGGCGAAGATGGGTGCACCCTTTGTGCACTCGGAGGGCCCCCAACGAGGCCCCCTGGGGCCGCCACGGGGCAGGAAAGGTACACGTCCCCCCCCCAGTTTGTCAGTCCGCCCGCACAGCCAGGATGAGGGACCGTCCATGGTTGCCCTTGCACCCTTGTCCCTTCGGCCCATCCCCTCGTCCCATCAGTCCCATCATCACTCCTAACATGTCGACGTGGCGTAACATGTCGACGGGCGCCTGCGGCAGGCTCGTCTCACGGCGGCTCCGAGGAGACCGTCGGCTCGCCGATGGGGCATTGAGGGATGTCAGCCACGCGCAGAGGGGGGGCGGGGGCGGGGGGAGGGCTTCGTAGGAGCACCCCTGCTTCCTAGAAGGCGCGGGCCGTATCTGTAGGTGTAAGGCCGGCGCCATCTCAGAAGCAGCCTCCTTCTAAGAAGCCCTCCCCCTTCCCTCCACCCCCTTGTGCGCACCGCCAAGGATGGGGCCGTGGAGCCCGCTGTGGGCCTGAGGTGGCTCAGTACACGGTTCCAGCGAGCAGGAGGGGGCGCGGGGGTAAGATCTCCGAGGCAATGCGGGTCGAGGAGGCTTCTCGCCCTTTTCGGCCTCCCTTGGGCCGTCGTCGGGCCCTGGGGCCGTGACACATCAGCCTGGCGAAGAATCCAACCATGTAAAGTAGTGAGTGCCGCAGTTGTTGGTATCGTCTTCCGTGGAGCTCCCCTTGGGGCCACGGATCACTGTATTGGGCGGGGGAGCCATATGCGGACTGCGCCACTGGGACCTTCGGTGGAGCTCCCTCTGGGGCCAGGAAACGCTGTACTGGGCGGGGGAACTGCGTGCGGACTGCGGCGTCGGGACCGTCGGTGGAGTCCCCTCTGGGGCCAGGAAACGCGGTGTTGGGCGAGGGAACCGCATGCGGACGGTACAGTTTGGACACTTGGTGGAGCTCCCTTTGGGGCCACGAAGCGCTGTACTGTGGAAGGGAGAGCCGCATGCGGACTGCGCCACTGGGACCTTCGGTGGAGCTCCCTCTGGGGCCACGAAACGATGTACTGGGCGGGGGAAACGCGTACGGACTGCGCCACTGGGACCTTCGGTGGAGCTCTCTCTGGGGCCAGGAAATGCTGTACAGGGCGGGGGGACCGCATGCGGACTGCGCCACGGGGACCTTCTGTGGAGTCCCTTCCTGGGGCCAGGAAGCGCTGAACTGGGCGGGGAAACCGCATGCGGACTGCGCCGCTAGGACCTTCGGTGGAGCTCCCTCTGGGGCCGTATGGGGGAGTTCCACCGAAGCCGCATGCGGACTGCGCTTTCGGTGGAGCTCCCTCTGGGGCCACGAAACGTTTTACTGTGTGGGGGAACCGCATGCGGACTGCGCCACTTGGACCTTCGGTGTAGCCCCCTCTGGGGCCACGGAACGCTGTACTGGGCGGGGGAACCGCATGCGGTCTGCTCCACTGGGACCTTCTGTGTAGCTCTTTCTGGTGCCAGGAAACGTGTGAGGGGTGTGCCAAAGTGGGGAGGTGATGGGAGGAGTGGAAGGAGGAAGGAGGAGTGAGTGAGGAACGCGGGGCGCTGTCTCGGCAAAACGAGGACCCAACACCACAGGATGGTCGGGACAAAAAGATTCGGGGTGGAGAACTACACCAGATGGATCCCAGGAGGGGTTTGGGATCCGAATTTGAATGAATTTGCCGTCATCCGTTCGTCTTGATGGATTCTCTGTGACCCATCCAGCTCAGACCTTCGGGCCGCCTCCAAGGGCTCTGAGGACAAGCGACCTCAAACCAGTGAAGGCGCAGCTCCGTAGCCATTTTAGTTCAAGACGTTTTTGCTCGAGCTTGGGGGGGCAAAGCACCCTGCGCTGCAGAAGGAGACCCCCGCAACTCGAGAGCTGGGAAAGATGGCGAGCCTCGCGCGAGACCGGCTCCCGGCCGTCGGCGAGCAGCTCAGGAGATCACGGCCGGCGTTGGCGTGGGCGGAGGTGGCCAGCCCGACGGCCGCACCGAGGCCGAGGCAACCTTCGACTCCTCGCGGGAACCCCTGCGCGGCGGCAAGGGCGCTCCGACGCGATGTTCCGGGCAGGCCCTCCGCCGGTGGGGACGCCCTGCCGCGCTCTGACGCCCTCGGCCCCCTCGGCATCCGCAGGCCCGTTGGGCTCAAGCTTCCGACGGTCACGGGGATCGACGAGCCCCGCCCCGGCAGCGGCACGTCGGGCCAGCGCGTGGCCGAGGCGTTCACGGCGCCCGAGCTGCCCAGAATGGAGCCCGCCGCCAGCACGGCAACGGGCGGCCAGACGAGCGGCACGGAGTCGACCTCCGACCTCTCCGGGCGGTCCCTGAGTCCTGGCGAGGCGGGCGCCAGGCTCCGTCGGACCAGCGCAACCGCCCGCGAGGAGGAGCGGCCCCCCTCTCGACGACGATCGGCCCAGCCGACCTCGGCGACTTCGACGGCCGCGAGCCCCGTCGGCCCGGGGGCCTGCCGCGGGCCGCCCGGCCTCGACGAGAGCCACAGAGTCCCGCGCTGCGTGCACGCGCGCGAGCCAGCGCGGCCCCCGCGCCCGCGGGGGGAGGCGCCCAGCGGGGCCCGCCCTGGCTGCGCCGGGAGGTCGGCTTCGGCGAGGGTCAGCAGGCTCCCGCGCTCGTCTGGCGCCTGAGAGGCCCCGGCCCGGGCTGGGTAGTCGAAGGCCAGACTGTCAGACTGGATTGGGCCCCAAGGGCCAATCTGGCCCGGCCAAACTGGATGATTTGGGCTATTCGCCAGACTGGATTCGCGCTGGCTCCCTCGCCAGATTGCCCCCGTTTGCCAGATTGGGCCTGCCAGATTGGCGCCAGACTACCCAGTGAGAGGCCCTGGCCCGGGAGGTATGTACGGCCGTCGCGGCGGGGCCCCCGGTGGCCAGCGTACCGCTGAGAAACGGCCTGGTCACCGCGCACTGCTGAGAGACGGCCTGGTCCGGCCGACAGGCCGAGGAGCGTGGCCCGATGCCGCTGGGGACTGGCCCTCGTCAGAGGAGGAGGGGGGTGGAGGAGGAGGAGGAGGAGGAGGAGGAGGAGGAGGAGGGAGGAGGAGGAGGAGGAGGAGCACTGGCCAGGCCGTTTTGCAGGTCCTGCCAGCCGTTGTGCAGAATTCATCGGTGTAATGTTTTTCCGTGGCGGAGTCCCCGTCCCAGAAGCCAGTCGGTGGCGGAGTCCCCGCCCCAGGGCCAGTTGGGATCCAAAATGTGCTCATTTTAGGCATTACGGCCACGGTACAGGCTCCGAGCGTTCACGTTCACGTTCTGGTGTGGGCTCCTCGCCATACATCACGGTTTTCGCCACATCGGAAGTGATTTGAATGTCTCAGACCATTCCCGATCTCTCCTCCCAGTAGGGGGTGGCAGCTTCCAAAACTATACAGAAACCTGAGGGGAGGTGAGTGTTAACCCTCCCACGTCCCTCTCCCTCTTCCAAGTCCATCGTGCCGAGGCTCTTTGGCATGCTATTCACGCCGAGGCGTGCTCCGCGGTTCGCTACCCTCGGTGTTGCAAGCTGTAATGTTTTTGCCAGCTGCCTTTGCTTTTCTAGTGATCTAGCGACGGGGAGGTTGTCTGCAGTTCTTCGAGTGCTCACGGCCCAGGGTCGTGATGGCATGGTGGATTCACCTCCGCATCAATCGTGAAGCTAGCTCGTCGACACGGGACGCGTCATCCTCCCTCGCTGAGCCTACCACTCGGGCCGGGCGAAAGGGGGGGATTGGGAAAGGGGGGGTTACGAAATCTGCTGCATGCAGCTGGTTTCGGCCCCAGGGAGGTGCCCATTCCTCGATACATGGCCGCCTCCGGCGCCGGGAGGCGCCGGGAAAATCAGCTACGTGAGCTGATTCTCAAACCCCCCCTTTGCTATCCCCCCCTTTCGCCCGACCCGAATGACTTTTCCGACCGGCTTTATAACGGCTTGACGTCACGCCGCCATGCCCAAAAGTAGTTCGCAGAACGCCCGGGCCCCGCTCGGGGCAGCACACGACTGCCAGGAGCTCCAGGGCCAGGGGTCGGCAGTGGACTGCTAGGAGCTCCAGTGCATTGTTTTGAAGAGGTTGGCTTTTGTGGGTGACATACAGGGATCGAAGCCTACAGAGCCAGCGCCCCCTTGCAGTGGTGCTAGGAGCTTCAGTACCTCTTTTCGAGGAGGTTGGATCTTGTGGGCGATATACCGGGATTGCGGCCTTCAGAGCCAGCGCCCCCTTGCAGTGGCGCTATGTGTCCCACAGTTACCGCACCGAAGCTACATGGTGTTAAGCAGCATTGCCAAATTCGTATCCTCCTTGATTGCCCACGTGTCCGTCCAGACACAGGTATGGCTCACCCAGATTCTTCCATAGTGCTAACAGGGATCCCTTTCCATCAGTTGGAAAGTCGGTGGTTTCTTTTCACGTGCGCCTGCCTCGTGCATTGGTGTAGTGTACGTTGCAGATGTCAGTTCTGCGTGCGTGTTGCGCAGAGGCCGATCAGGCCGAGGGCCGTATGCAGAAACCGAAGCCTACAGCCATCGCCGCGAACAGTCGAACAGCAGGCAAAAACAGTGAAGGCGCAGCTCGGGATCCCTCTCCCGTCCTTCGGGCACCACCCCTCAGCTTGGCTGCCCTGATGGCCCGTGTTGAAACGCCACTCGTACCGTGTTCAAAACGTCTTTGTAAACACGCGGCGTGTTAGCTCAACGTGTTGGCCAATGTTTTGGCGAACGTCTCGAGGCATACCTACGTTTGCTCTGTTCCGACGCGCGACGGTTTGGGAGTGGCGTGCAGCGGCGGTTGAGGTGAGGGCGAGCGACCTCAACCCATTGAAGGGTCAGCATGGGACCCCTCTCCTGTCCTCAGGGCACCCCGCCTGAGGAGCGGGAGAGGGGAGAGAGAGAGAGAGAGAGTGAACACACAATGACATAAACAGAGAGAGAGAGAGAGAGAGAGAGAACGAAAAGAAGGAAACAATCAAACAAACAACATCATCGTGTGCTTTCGCCCGGGCGCCCCACCGGCGGCCCGCTCGACGTCCCACTCGGCCGAAAGAGAGATTGGCACCCGCGTCGTCGTCGCCGTCGTCGTCGTCGTCCTTGTCGTCGACCCCGCCGGCGGCCCGTTCCACGCACCGCGCCGCGGGCGCCACTCGGAGTGGCGCCCGCGGCGAGCTGTCTTCGGCCCCTGCGGTGGGGCGCTGCCCTGGTGGCGCCCTCGCCCGCGTTGCCCTCCGACGCTGGCCGACCGCTGCCGGCTTTTGGGCAACACTTGCTGTTGGTCACGGTGCCCAGATAGAATCAGGAGGAAAAGAAACACACAGACACAATTAGTCCAGGATTCCCCAGAAAATATGGGAAAATATGGGAAGTGGGCGGGAAGACAGAAACCCAGAAAATATGGGAAAATATGGGGAGTATTTTTATTTGTGTGTATTTATTTGTGTGTCCTGGGGCCCCTTCATAGAAGTTGGGCATGTCCCTGTACAGGAGAGGAACAGCCAAAGATAGTCAAACAACTTTGTGTTGGGGAACGATTGTTGGACTACGGTTGACTATTTGTTAGCATGTTGTGGCTATGTTTCGCTTTTCCTTCAGAAGCCGCTTGTAGGAGGACATGCCCGGCCTAAGCCCAGATTTTCCGCTTGCGTTCTGGCACCCTAGCAGTCGAGTCTGCAGCGGGGACGCGCAGCAAGAGACCAGATTTGGAGCCCGCGGGGGGTCCGAGGTACCTAGCGCTGGTGC
>CAUYUJ010018171.1:247500-360000 GCA_963575745.1 Prorocentrum cordatum | reverse complement strand
CGCCGCGGGGGAGCCAGAGGACTTGAGGTGATCTGGCTTTTGGGGCGCCCTGACCCCGTTGGTGGGCCCAGCTGCCTGGTGTCACCACCCCGCAGGGCACGGTGGCCCGTGTTGCCACGCCTGGAACGGCGGTGGCCGACGTTCCCCCCTCCTCGGCCACCTAAGCAGACCAGATGGGGTGCCGCGCCTGCGATGGCTATGTGACCGATTCGGGGCCACCTAAGCAGGCAGGGAGCCAGTGGAGGAGGGGTATGAGGAGGAGGAGGAAGAGGAGGAGGAGGACGAGGAGGAGGTTCGCCCTCCCTCCTCGGTTGCCCTCCCTCCTCGTCCTCCTTCTTCTGTCGATGCCTTTTTTTAAATTTTGCTTCACCCAGCCAGCGGGAATACCCGCCTGGTTTACTAGTTTAATCCCCCCACTTGGGCCGGCGGGCCCTGGGGGGAGATGGCAACGTCAGATGACATTTCTGCCGTCAGGGTCTCAGAGTCTCAGGGTTTCAAGAGGAGGAGGAGAAGGAGGAGGAGGAGAAGGAGGAAAAGGAGGACCAGAAGGAGGAGGAACGTTGGGAAGATAGAGAAAGTGAGTGGGCGGAGGGGGGAGCCAGAGGGGACCGGAGACGTAGTGGGGGACGTCTCCAGCAGTAGCCAGACTTCGGCAACCTGTCGCCCTCCATCGGTGTAACAAGCGGTGGTGTGGGAGCGGCTGGGGAATCCCGCAACGATGCTTGATGCGAAACGCCCAGACGGCCTTGCCAACGCGACACGTTCGGTGGTGCGTCTGTGAAAGGTTGCTCACAAGGGAAGATTGGTTGCGAAGGAAACAGGACAAGAGAGGACGGGGATGAGCAGGAGGAGGCGGCCCCACGGGCAAAGTGCTCCCCGCCACTTGCCTATGAATGGGTCCTCTGAGTTCGACTTGCCTGCTTGCCGCAAGATTTCATCGCATGGCTTGTGTACAATCCCGATGCAGCCTCCTATGACCGTGCTGCCGTGAGCCCTCTCAGCCATGGACGTGCCCGAAGAAGAGCACTCGGTGGTTCTGTTGTGCCTCCTTGGCTGCTGACAGCTCGGCTCTCGGAGGCGGCGCGCTGCCGAGAGCAATGGGGCTGCAGGGCGAGTGTGCCCAAGCGGTGTGCCGGTCTCCGTCCCACCGTGCAGGCTTTCTCACATAGAACACATACATGAATGATCGTCTTGTCGCGCGTGGCGAGTCCCTCTGGCGTGCTACACTTCTTGGCCACGAGCCTCTCGGTTGGGCCGTCCGTGGTGGCACAACAGGTGCCAAGAACGGTCGTGTTCTCTCGTATAGCATGGGCCACGCGATCCAGGCTTGGAGTAGGCAGTGTCAGGGCTCCAGGCGCAGAGGGAGCTGAAGCAGGTTCTTCCATTCGTCTGGCTGACACCTTCTGTCGGACGGGGCTACGACGAGGATAAATCCGTTCCAGGGCGTTCCGGGAGAGTCTCAGAGCGTCCCAGAATGCTCTGAATAAGCCGCGGCGCTCGAGACATCGTCCAGAGCCGCCGAACCTCAGAACTATCCGATATATCCTCACCCGATGTTATCCTCGTTTTGGCTTCGTCTTATTCTGGAGGAGGAAGCGAGAGGGGGGAACAGGAGGAGCAGCAGCTGGTGGAGCGTGCGAAAGTACTGTGCGCGGGGAGACCGGGTGTTCAGGAGATCAAGAGGCAGCGCAGGCTCCAGTTGCAGGACCCTGGATCTGCGCCGCCCCATCTGACGAAGCCCTTCCAGGGGGAAGGAGGAGTAAGAAGGGGCGACACGAGGAGGAGGAGGAGCAGGAGAAGGAGGAGGAGGAGGAGGAGGGGGAGGAGGAGCAGTGCAATCTTAATTTGGGGGACAGAGGAGTAAGAAGGAATGACATAATGAGTACATAAGAATGAGGAGGAGGACCAGCGTGACCCCAAGATGGATCAATGATGTTACCGTGCGTCCCTCCCCCCTGGAAGTCTCTACAAGCCTGCCTCTTCACGGCAGGCAGCGCACCCCCTTCACGACAGGGAGCGCACCCTCGAGGATGATGAGGAGGGGGAGGACCAGCGTAACCCCAAGATGGATCAGTGGTGTTGCCAGGGGAAAGGAGGAGTAAGAAGGGACGAGATGAGGATGATGCGGAGGGGGAGGACCAGTGTAACCCCAAAGCGGATCAATGGTGTTGCCAGGGATTGGGAGGAGTAAGAAGGAACGACATGAGGAGGAGGAGGAGGAGGAGGAGGAGGAGGAGGAGGAGGGGGAGCAGAGCAGAGCAGAGCAGATCCTCATGGAGTCCCTGTCAAGCAACCGACTACGAGCCCGAAAATGCTTGACTGTACTCTGAGAGGGTTCCTTCGACACCAGACGACTACCGATGCGAGCCCCTCTCAGGCTCACAGCACAGACTGCACTGGCCGATGGGCGCCCCGATAGGCACGCAGCCCTCAGAGGGTGCCCGTACATTAGGCGCGGCGACCACGTCCTTTCCCCGCCCACCAGAGCTCGCCCCCAGCCCCCCCCCCCCTCCCCTGGGTGCGGCCGCCTCGGCCACGATTCGGAGGCATATGAGTTGCAGGAATCTCAGGGGCTGATGCCGCTGCGAAACCTTCTGGAAGACTAGCTGGGGGCTTGCTAACTGCCCGAGCTATGCGTTCATGTGTTAAGCGACCTGCTGCTACAAGTGCTGCTAGCCCTTCACTACTTGCCATCATCGGGAGTCTGCTAGCTAATCTCTCACGTCTGCTAGCTAATCTCTCACGACTGGCATTCACACTGCTACTGCCGGCACGGGCTGGCGGGGGAGGCGCCTCAGCGACAGCATCATCACCAACAGTCTGGGGCGAACTCACGCCGTTGTGTCCTTCCGATCCAGAAACTTCGAGATCTCTCTCTCTAGCGGCACCCTCGGCGCCGCGCCTGAAAGGAAGGAGCCACCCTTCACCGCCACCAGTGTCTCGATCATCGGGCCGATCTCTGAACCCAGCGAGTGATGAAGGTCCATTTTGAGCAGGAATGTAGCTTTTTCTGTCTGACCCTCCACGTTGCGATGCACACGTACGCGAACGTACTGGACGGCGCGAGCAATATCTGGCAACTCCACCTGCGAAAGCCTCTCGTCCCAGAACCCGCGCATGTCCTTGAGCTTCTCCGCCCGCTCGCGTAGTGATGGATCCCCTTCCTCCGCCACCGCCTTGGTGGCGCCGTACTGCCACACTGCCATGAAGTTTTGAATGTGAGGTGCGGCGCGTGACTTGTGGTTCACCTCTCCAGCGTCGATGCGCTTCTTCATCTCTCTGCTCGACTTGCGTTGCGAATGTCTGTAAGCAGTGTATGCACACGTTGCATGGCGTAAGTACATGAGCTAGATTGCGCAGGTCATGGCAATGTCGTAGATGTTTGAGTAGCTTTTTACGGGTACTGAAGACACTCTGACAGGGCTCGCCATTGAGATCCATCGGGCACACAAAGGCCACTTCTGCGTGTTCTTCGGGATCCTCACGAGGTACTTCTGGGGGAGCATAGCCTGGAGGGGGATTACTCACCGAGAATTCTTCACTACGGAGGAGGAGGACCAGTGCAACCCCAAGACGGATCAGTGGTTTGCCATGCGCCCCTCCTTCCCGGGAGTCTCTACGAGCCTGCCTCTTCGCGACAGGGAGCGCAGCGTCGAAAGCCGGGTCCACCCCGTGGGGCTGCCGTCCAGGCGATGGCCCCCGCGTCTAAAAGGGCACTGCGCCGCATTCTTCTGGCGAGTGTCGCCGAATCCGATCGTATTAAGTCGGCTATTCGATGGGTCACGGGAGGCCGGCACATGCGAAATTCTTTGCATTTTTCGTAAGCCCACCAGCCCATCCGTAGACGATGTCAGCAGTCTTGAGGCCTCTTGGATGCATTTCAGAATCTCTTGGGATGCTTCCTCGGATCTTACCTGGAGGCCTCTTGGGGCGTCTTGGGGGCCCCTGACGGTCTTGTGAACCTCTTGGGACGTCCTGTATGCCGCTGGGAGCCTCTTGGGTGCCTCTTGGGGGCCCGCTCATGGGCTTCTTGGGGGCCTGTTGGGGGCCTCTTGGAGCTGTCTTGGGAGCCTCAGAAGCCCTCTTGGAGCCATCTTGGAAGAGCTCGAGCAAAGAAGGGGGGGTCCTTACTTAGCCTCCTCCTCTGAAGCCCCCGAAATCGCCTCTTGGGCCCCTTTTGGAGCGCTTCTGGGGCCATCTTAGGCCTCTCTTGGGCCTCTCTTGGGGCCCTCTCGGGCTCTCTTGCCATCTTGAGGTCTCGGAAGGCCATCGAAAGCAAACAGGTGAGAAGGCAAACTTCATTGATTTTCCATGGGTTTTGTAGGATGTTGGCATCTCGGGGGCCTCCGTGGAAGGCTCCGTGGCAACTTGGAACGGTCTTGGGGCTTCTTGGAGCGTTGTAGAAACCATCTTGATCCAGCTTGGGCTATCTTGAGCCATACTGGAGGTCATCTTGGGCTCTCTGAGGCGCTCTTTGAGCCATCGTGGGCCCAACAGGATCCTCTGACACCTCGCGGGGCGCCCACTTCAGGTCTAGGGGAGGCGGTAAGGGGAGGTGCCAACCCTTCCCCGAAGGGGAAGAGGGAGGGGTGGAAGAGGAAACGCGCTAGACCAGCTACGCCCAGAGGGCTGGTGAGATGATGTGTCCCCGGGCTGGGGACAGCTAGAACGACGCTCGTAACATAAGAGGGATTCGGGTGACGAGGAGCAGGAGCAGGAGGAGGAGCAGGAGGAAGATGAATGCCGTCACATGTGAGACCTTCCGCCCTCACTTTGTGTGGTGACCTCATGGAGCTCAATTGAGCCGCCTTGGGGAAATCTGTTTTTTTGCTGAGAGGACCTCTCATGGGGCCCACCGGGGGCGTCTTGGGGATATCTTGGCCTCATCCGGAACAGGCTTGGGGTCCCTTGGAGCTGATTCGTGGAGCTTTTGGGCCTCGGTTTTTTTGTTTGAGTTGGGATATCTTGGGCTGCTCTGACCCCCTCACTCCTTTGACCATCGTCGACGCCCCACAACGGCCTGAACACTACAGCTTACAACATACACTTACACCACAGCTTGCACCATCTAGCCTGCACCACACGGCATGCACCACATAGCTCACACATCATTGTTTGTACAACACAGTTGGCAGCATATGGATATTAGATTGCACCACGTAGCTTGCACCACGTAGCGTGCACCACATAGCTTTGCCACACAGCGTGCACCACATAGCTTACATCACGCAGCTTGCACCATACACGCTGCACCATGTAGCTTGCACGGTATGGCTTGTAACCCCAATGTTGCTCCGCAAAACATGCACCATGTAGCTACATCACACATACAGGGTGCAATCCGCGTCTGTTTTGGGCCCACGTTGGCAATCATACAAATTTCTTGCACCTCACGTGTTCACATATCCGTTCACCTTAACAGCATCTGTACATGTGACGACCTTGCATCTATACCCAGATGTTTACATTTAAGCACACGTAGTATTGATAATGTCGGCGAGTAGTAGCGAGGATAACATGTAGATGCATACGCCCGTTTACATTATTGTGTTGATGTGTTAGGCATGGGAGCGGTAGTACAGGAGCTTGGCAGGAAGAAAAACTCCGAACGCCACCATTTGAGCTTCCAGCATGCGCGTACCCGGGTGGGGGCTTTCATATGAATTGCAGGACGTGCCGTGTTGGTTTTGTCTTGCCATCACAGCTCCGTTCTACAGTCATGGTCGCAGGAGCAGGTCCAGGAGGGCAACGTGAGGCGCAGGGACACCGACGAGTCGGATGCTCCTCTGCATTTTGACGCAGAGGTTACCAAGCATTTGATCCGTCACGCCTAGAAGCGAGTCGCCGCCTGCCCCAGACGTCATGTTGCAACAGCCTGCGGACGCTTCACCAGCGGGTCGAGTCGACGCTAGGCTATTGGATGCCAGACAACTTGGCCGCAGACGTCCTTCACATTCTGATCCCGCCGATGTTTCAGAGATCTGACCTGCAGGGACAGGGCTCACATATCGCAGCTGGGGGCTGCCACACGGGCGGGCAGGGGGTGGGCCCTCGGGGGAGGGAGCAACGCAATTCAACGTGTTCCGTTTCGAGCGTCGTCCAGTATGGTGTCCCAGGATGCGTGTTGTTCTCCCGCTGTTCCGGGCGGGTTCCTCCCGCCTCTGCCGCGGCCGCTCGTCTGCTCTGCCCTCTGCCCGGTGCACCGTTCTACGAGTCTGCGGCCCCTGCCAGCCCGAACGCGGCGTGACCCTGTTGCTGCAAGCGGAGGGGGAGCCCAGCAGCAAAGGCCAGGGAGACGACGGGGCACGACGGCGAAGACGACGAACGGCAGACGAATGACGCGGCGAACGCGGTGTGACCCCCATCCCTGCGTAACTCACGTGCCTTCCCCCTCCAACGAACCAGTCGGCGGCGAGCGAGGGGGGAAAGTGAGAAGGAGAAGGCCCTTTCAGAAGGCTCGGGAGTCCCCTGGCCTTCCGAGAAGCCTCCTAAGCTTTCCTCGAAGACAAAAAAACACCTCTCAGAAGGCGCGAGGGCGTCTGAGAAGCCCCGCCGCCTTCTGAGAAGGCCTTCAAAAAGCACCTCTCAGAAGGCGCGAGGGCGTCTGAGAAGCCCCGCCGCCTTCTGAGAAGGCCTTCTCCTTCTCACTGCCCCCCCCCTTCGGTCGCCGACCCATGGGGGGACCTGAGGAACACCGAGCCCCTACAGGACCCACACTGCTCCTTCTCTCGACGTCTTGCAGCGCCGAGCCTGCAGCTCCACCAGCAGCAGCTCCTCCCCCCCCCCTCGCAGCCGCTGAGCCAGCTTCGGTGGCCACGTGCGAGCCCTGCCCCACCACCCCACGATTGCGAAGGCCTGACGGCCGGTGCCGCCGATCCTGAAGAGGACCACGACGTCGGCGACGAAGTGGGGGGAGACGGAGGCCGTGGAAGATGAGGAGGAGGAGGAGGCGAGGAGGAGGGGGAGGAGGAGGAGGAGGAGGAGGAGGAGGAGGAGGGAGGAGGAGGAGGAGGAGGAGGAGAAGGAGGAGGAGGAGGAGGAGGAGGAGGAGGGAGCCCTGCCCCACCACCCCACGATTTCTGAGGGGGGAGGCGGGGCTCCCTTCGCTCGGGAGGTCCCCCTGCTGCAGCCACGGAGGTCGCCGGGGGAGCCTCCGAGGAGGGCCGGCGCGAGCCGCGAGGGCCGTCGCCTTAAGTGCAAGGGGCTGCTTCGCTGCGCCGCAGGGCGGCGGTTGCGGCGTGGCGAGCGGCTCGCACGAAGGCGCTGGCCGGGCACGGTGGGGCAGGTTTCGCCGGGCTGGATGCAGCTCGATGGTCCTCAGGACTTATGATGTTCCAACTTACTTTAGCGTTGATCGCCCGAAGGAATTTCGAGCACCACAGACAAAAAAAAAGGAAACTCGAGGGTTTTCACGTGTCGGGCCCTGGGATACACTTGTTCGACTCTGTTTCGACACCGTTTCGACACTCTTTCGACACTTTTCCGGGTGCTCGCAATTATTTCTGGGATGTGGTCCTCAATTACGATGGGAGCAACATAATTCAGGACGTGTGTTAGCCCAATGTGTGTTTACCCCGTTGAACCCAACCAGTCGATCATCACATCGCCTTCGTCGTAGTGAAGGGCCTCAGTGGGCAAACACACGCTGGCGCTAACAAACGTTCTGGGGATCATCGAGCAGCCAACCGCATGGTAAGGACGAGCAACCTTCTCAAGGCCACCCTTGCATCCTTGTCCCTTCGGCCCATCCCTGGCCACTTTGGCTGGCCAGCCCCATTCGAAAAGTGTCGACGTGGCCGTCCAAGGCCCGTGACGTGGCCGTCCAAGGCCCGTGCATCCTTCTATCGTGCGTCCCTCGGGGAGCGCGTGATGGGGGGGCGATAAATTGTGGGGGGCAGCGAGGGCTACCGAAGAGGGGCCCTCGAGGGCTCCTGCAGGGGCGTGCCCCCAAGGGGGCCTTGAGGGCCCGAGAAGGGTACCTTGCTTCCCCCCCCCGTCTGAGGCCCAAGGGACGGGGGTCAATGCACACGGGGGTCAGTCAGAGCTCCGGATCTCGCAGGATCCTGCAGGAACCAGGGGCGCACTGACCCGGGCTTGGGTGCAGCATCCTGCGCCGGATCTTGCAGGATTCTGCAAAGCCTGACTGGCCCGGGTCTGGACCGAGCCGGGCCAGTAGATCCCAGATCTTACTCCACGCCGATATTTGTTCTTGCTCTTCCTGTGCTTGATTCGCGTGTCCGCGTCCCACCAAGAACCCTGACGCGACGTGTTCAACGCCGCCCTTCGGTCTTCACGGTGTCTGCTCACTGAGTGTTCGCGTTGGTCGGGTCCACACCTCAGTCGACCCCGCTTTCTTTCTCTGTCGATCAAGGAGGAGGAGGCGGAGGAGGAGGAGGAGGAGGAGGAGGAGGAGTGGGTACAGGGCTGCCGTGAGCTGATTCTCAACCCCCCCCTTTGCTATCCACCCTTTCGCCCGACCCGGTTATCCCACCCAATCTTGAGACCATCCCAAGCGGGGGGCACGATCGGGTCGGCGGACTTGTTCGGACTGCAAGGTTCACAGAGAGGTCCCAGAGCATCTCGTTCGCCTGACGGCACGGCCCCCGCCGCCGTCAGTTCCAGCAAGCCTCCGGCTGAGTTGGGTCACTGTTTTCCCGTACTTCTTTTACGTTGCATCTTCGGGGGACCTCGCCTGTCCCCAAGCTCGGGGGACTTCGCCGTGTGCCCGGCGCGGGCTCGATCCAGACTTGACGCATTTTTGGCTTGGATTCAACGCGGATTCGACACGGATTCGACACGGGTCCGACGAGGCCGACGTGGATTCGACACGGATTCGAATCGGACAGGGCCGCGACGGGACAGACAAGGTCCCCCAGGGATGCAACATAATATACCTTCTGCGATTATGTCTTCGTCCTTGTTTGTTGTATATCTGCCTGGTCTTCCGTCTCCTCCTCATCTTTCCCCCTTCCGTACCTCGTGATGCCTCCCCCAGACTTCAGTTCTCTTCTCGTCATCATCTCGCCTCTGCTGCGATTGCTGCTGCTCCCTCATGCCCAGAAGAGAGGCTCACGCCTCGCGCGCCTCCTTCCCTGTGCCGGAATTCCTGCATGACGTCCCGCAAGCACCGCCAAGGGAACGCACCGCGGGTGTGGTGCCTTCTGCGTCCGCCTTTGGAGTGGGCAGACCCTCGCGCATCTCCTGCCCGCCTTCTCACCCCACGGAGCATGCCTGTTCGAGGCCGCAGCGAGCACTTCCACCGTGCCCAAAGCTGGCGCCACCGGCCCGTGGTTCCATCACCTTGGAAGCCCCCCACCCGGTGTTTCGGTGGGTGCGGCCGCTTGCTGCGGCTGCGGCTGGAAGGAAGGTCCAACCCCTTGCCCAGCTTCCCCCTTGCCCGGGGCTCTAGTGGGCACGCGCGCATGCTTCGACGGCGGTCATATTGCCCGGCACTGGATTTGTTTCCCACCCGCCGCCAGAGTGTTGGAGTAGCAGTTGGTCGCATGGAAGAAGCAGGAAAGGCCTCCAAGTTGGGGAAACTGTCCTATTGGATGGGCGCATTGCTTGGCATTGTTTGGTATTTCGTGGCGTTGCTTGGCGTGGCCTGGCGTTGCTTGGAATTGATTGGCACTGCTCGGCTGATTGCTTGGCAGTGCTTGGCATTGCGTGGCTGCTTGTCTCGGAGTGCTTGGTATTGCTTGGCATGTCTTGGCTGCACTGCTAGGCGTTGCTTGGCAAGGCATGGCTCTGTGTGGCATTGGTTGGTTAACATGTCTTCTTGCTTGGCATTGCTTGGCAGTGCGGGGCATTGCATGGCATTGCTTCGTAGTGTTTGGCATGATTTTGAATTGCTTTGCATTGCTTGACATTCGTGGCGAGGCAGCAATTACCCCAGTGCGACCCTACCTAGAAGTTGGAGCCCCTAGGAAAGCAGCATTAGTTGCTATGCTATGCTATGCTGCGCTGTGCTATGCTGTGTTGTGCTGCGCTATGCTATGCTATGCTATGTTATGCTGCGCTATGCTATGCTATGCTGGGCTATGCTATGATATGCTGTGCTTCTCTATGATACGCCATGATGTGCTCTGCTATGCTAGAACTCAGTGAAGCTAAGGTGAAGGTCAGCTAAGCTAAGATACGCCTGCGCTAATATGAAGCTATATATGCTATGTTGCGCTATGCTGCGCTATGCTGTGCTATGCTTGACAATGTTATGCTATGCTATGGTATGGTAATGCAGCGCTGCGCTATGCTAAGTTAAGCTAAGCGAAGCTAAGCTAAGCTAACCCTCTAAGCAGATCCTAGGTAGGGAATTACACCCCATGCTATGCTATGCGATTCTGCGCAATGCTATGCGACGCTATGATTTGCTATGCTGTGCTCTGCTATGCTAAAGCTCAGCGAAGCTAAGATGACGGTAAGCTAAGCTAGTATAAACCTGAGCTAAGATGAAGCGAAACTAAGGTAAGATGACATAAGCTAAGCTAAGATTAGATAAGCAACGCGAAGCTAACATAACGTCACTGGGGGAACCGCGAGGCGGATGCCGGGGGAACCGCCCGGGGCTGGCCCACTGCCCGGCCCTTTTAAGCCTCCGAGTAAGAAACCTTCTAGGCAGAGCCTAGGTAGGGAATAATCAAAGTAACAACGGAAACAAGGATCCACGAAACCAAGTAATCAAGACCAAGAAGCCAACCAAGGAACAACGACCCCATGCCAAGAATCCTTTGGAAGACAGCAGGTGACCGAGACCACAGAACTAAGAGAGTTTGACACACATCGACCGCTGCAAGTGCGGTGGGCACTGAGGGCGAGAAAACGCAGAATCAGTAGTACAGGGGCTCCAGGAGCCACACCTGGGTGGGGTGCGTTGGGCAAGCTTGCGAATCCCACCCCTATTGGGGAGGGACGCCAACAATACACCACCATCAGCCCTGGCCAGGTCCATCCTGGGCCCTGGACTGGTGTACAGACCTCCAGGCCTGGGCCAGGAAAGCCCGTACACCAGTCCAGGGCCCACGATGGGCCTGTCCAGGGCTGGTGGTGGTGTATGGTTTGGAGCTCTCCTACTATTGCCGGTTTCGGCACGGCGAGGCTCGGAGGGAGCACCCGTCGCGCAGGGGCTTGCCTACCTCGAGCTCAGCTCCCGGTCCGCTGGGGCACAGTGCTTGCGTCGGGGCTCGTGCACGAAAAGGCTGCGTGATTCTGGGCGAGGTGCATTTATCGGCGGCGAGCGAGGGAGGGAACTGAGAAGGAGAAGGCTTTCTCGGAAGGCTGCGGGACTTCTCGTAAGCCCGCGGGACTTCTCAGAAGCCCTCGAGCCTTATGAGAAGTTCCGTTTGTCTTCAGGGAAGGCTTGTAATACGTCTCAGAAGGCCGGGGGGCCTTCCGAGCCTTCTGAGAAGGCCGGCCCCCTCTCATTTCCCCCCCCTCGCTCGCCGCCGAATGTATTACCAAGACGGGCACGGCGGGCCCCGCAAGCTGCGCGCACGCAGCCGTCCACGAATTTCCTATCCCTGTCAAAAGGAATGAGCAGTGTAATCATCATCGTGCCATCGGCTTTCCGTTGCCTGCTCGTTCTCATCGTCTTCACTTCAAATGCAGCTCCCCGTTGCGAACGCTCATGCAAGGGCTGGGCATACCAACACATTGAAGAAATGCCGTCTCGGCCGTATCGCTGAAGCGTGCAAACCTGTCACCCGCCCAGGGTTCTGGGCTCCAGCAAGATATTTCTGCGCTTGGTGTTTTTCTCACTTCTGCCCTGGTCAGAGGAATGGAGAGTAGGTGGCGATGGATGAGGATGAGGAAGGAGAGGGCCTCAGGGGGGAGAGCGGTCAGGCGGAGGAACAGGAAGAGGAGAGACAGCAGTGGAGGGAGGAGGAGAGGGGACAGGAGATGCGCAGGTAGAGAACGTGATGAAGGGGAGGAGACAGAGCAGGCGCGAGCAGGGCGCAAGGGCACGCTGAGGTTCGTGACTCCGTGCCGGCGGGCTGTAGCTGCAGTCTGGCACGCCTGGGGACCCGTGCCCGACGCGGGGTCGTCCGTATTTCAACGATTTCTCGCTGGATTTCTGCCTGGAGGGCGGCCACACTGTGGAGCTTCGGGAGGGGTCGTCCTCGTCCTCGTCCTCGTCGTCATCCTCGGAGCTGTCTTCGTGCCCCTCTCTTGGGCCTCCTGGAGGGCCCTCGTCGCCACGGCTGGCTTCTCCTCGAAGTCCTTTCCAGAATGTGGTTCGGGAGAGGGTTCGGGATTGCTTTCGAGGAGAGAGGCGGAAATGGTGGAGACGATGGTCAGCAGGAGGATTTAGGAGGCAGAAAATGAGGATGAGGAGGATGAGGAGGAGCTGGAGATGGGAGAGGAGGCGTGAGAATGTGTGAGAAGCGGGGGAGTTGGATGAGTTGGGCGAGGTTGAAAACGAGGAGGAACAGCAGCGGCAGCATCAGGACGAGGGGGGCATGAGTCAAATCCGGCCGCCTACGGCACCTCGCCACCGCGCCTGGCTCGTGGATGAGAATCGAGAATCCCGTTGGGGTGTGTTGTGGGCCTCTCGGGGACCTCTTGCAGCCTGCTGTGTGCCCCCACATGTCTGTTGGTGCTTCCGGCCGCCCAGGGCCCCGGATGGGCTTCTCCGGGCCCGCAGAAACGGCGCAGGTTGACATGCCGGTTCCCGGAGAGGCCACGGGCCCAGGACCCCTATTCCCCGGGGCAGCTTACCACGCGCCGCGCGAGACGAGGGCATCCAGGGAGAGGCCTCGGCGGCGTGACGGAGAGGTTCCAGCGCAGACCCTCGGAGGTGAACAGCTGCATCCGCTCGATCTGCACTTGCACCCGCAGGTCTAGGGCCTCCTCCCCCGTCTGTCTGCCTTTTTAAAAACTCAACAGGAGAGAACGGAGCGAGGCAGGGGACCAACCTCTTCCCTCTGGCTGCCAACGAGAAAGGGAGAACGAAGTGAGGCAGGGGACCAACCTCTTCCCTCCCCACCCTCGCCCGCCTCGGAAGGAGCGCATGCTCACCGCGTACTTCGAGGGCGAGGAGGTGGCCGTCACGTGCGAGAAGTGCGGCGCGGCCGGCGCGGTGCTCCGGAAGCTCCTGACCAGGTCCGACAGGGGGGGCTCGGCACTCCTGTACCCACTGGCTCTTGACAGCCACGCGCAGAGGGGGGGCGGGGGCGGGGGGAGGGCTTCGTAGGAGCACCCCTGCTTCCTAGAAGGCGCGGGCCGTATCTGTAGGTGTGAGGCCGGCGCCATCTCAGAAGTGGCCTCCTTCTAAGAAGCCCTCACCCCTCCCCCCACCCCCTTGTGCGCACCGCCAAGGATGAGGCCTTGGAGCCCGCGGTGGGCCTCGGGCCGGACGAAAGGGGGGGATTGGGAAAGGGGGGGTTACGAAATTTGCTGCATGTAGCTACATTCTTCGATACATAGCCGCCTACGGCGCCGGGAGGCGCCGGGAAAATCAGCTACGTGAGCTGATTCTCAAACCCCCCCTTTGCTATCCCCCCCTTTCGCCCGACCCGAGGGCCTCAGGTGGCTCAGTACACGGTTCCAGCGAGCAGGAGGGGGCGCGGGGGTAAGGGGTCCGAGGCCCTGCGGGTCGAGGAGGCTTCTCGCCCTTGTCGGCCTCCCGGGGTCCGTCGTCGGGCCCTGGGGCCGTGGCACACTACCCTTGCGCGCGCCGCCGATCTTGACAGGAGCTATCCCTGGGCCCCGAAGGATTGCAAAAAAACCCTTCGTTCGAAGGATTGCGTCAATCCTTCGGTTTTTTTTGCAATCCTTCGTTTTTTTTCAATCCTTCGGGATTTTTTGCAATCCTTCGATGCCCACCCGCCGTGGGCGCTTTCCTGCCCCCCCCCCGCGCCCGCCTGTTCTCTCCGGAGGCGGGCGGTTCTCTGGGTGGCTTCCGGCGCCCTCCTCCTCACGCTCCTGCCCGCCTCGGCCGGCCGCAGCGCACTCAGGGGGTCACTGCTCGACCATCGCCGTCGCCGTCGCCTCGATGCCATGCGAAGTCGTACCCCCCACCAGCTTTCCCTCGTCCGCCAGGGTCGCCGGCGGCGGTGTCATCACAACAGCGGGCGGGCGTGGTCTTTCGCGCTCTGGAGGGCCCAGGTCGGCCTCTCTGTGTCGGCCTCGTCCTCCTTGTCTTCGCTCTCGCCGTGTTTTCCCGCCCAGCCCTCGGCCTGTCCAGAGACGTATATAATGATCGTGGTCATGATCATGTTCATGGTCAGGATGATGATCGTGTTGGTTCCGGCGGCTATGCCGGTGGTGGCGATGACGACGATGACGATAACGATGACGGTGACGATGGTCATGATTGATGACAATGATGCTTGTGATGATGGCGATGATAGGTATGAGTGCAAGGATGGTGATTGTGATGACCACGGCGACTGCGAGGATGAGGATGGTGATGATGATGGAGGCATAGATTTCATCACATACAATTTACCACGTAGTTCAATTCACGTAGCTTGTACGGTGTAGCTTGAACAATATGCTTAACATCACGCAGCTTGCATCCCCTTGTATTCCATTCCAAGTCGCACCGAAGTTATTGCACTGCGTAGCTTGCACCCCATGGCTTACACCGTAGAGCTTCAGCCCTTAACTCAAACCGCATAGCTTACACGACATGGCGGTTCCTCATGGCTTAATACGCAATGGTTTCATTTCCGCAGTACTTTGCCGGCCTGCTTTGGGTCCAGGCTTGCGAACTACACATATACACATAAGTACATAGCATCCTGCGTTTCCCCTCCACGTTGTTTGTCACCCTCTCTTCATGTTTCCCCATGTCGGTCTGTCTTCCTCCCATGCTCCCTATCCTGTCTGATCTCCACCTTTTTCCCCCTCATCTGCGGGCTCTTTCCCTGTCTGTTTGTATACCTCTCCCTCTCTCTCTCTCTGGCCTGTCTTTCCCTCTCTCTCCCTCTATCGGCATGCCCTTGCTGTAGCACTATTCTTTCCAATTTCCAAGGCCACCACGCGTGCTGGCACTGCATCTCAAGCGCTTCCGCTACTCCACTTTCACAGGCAAGCTTTTGATACGAACGCTTCTGCGCAGACTTGGCAATGTCGTAATAACAGCGTGCACCAAGCACATAGTTTGAGCGACGGCTGCGGGCAATCGGGTGGACAATCCAAGCAATCTTCGTCAGGCAGTTGTACCACCCAGCGTTGGTTGGCATATGAAATCGCAGATTGTCCCACTATTGCTAGCAGTGTTATTGAGCATCATGGTGTGCAGGAGGAGTTCGCGAGAGGAACGCCGACTGACGTATGACGAGGAGGCGGAGAAGGAGGAAGAGCAGGAAGACATGTCAAATGAAGGACGTTGGGAACATGATGAACACGAGGAAGAGTATCATTGTCTGTGCGATAAGGAGAGGACGATGAGGGGGCTTTCGAGGACGGAAAGCACACATACAGACGGAGCCAAATGGTAATGAAACAAGTTGCATTTAGCCCATCTTGCCACCTTGCTTGAGTCTTGGACATGAGGCCCATTGGATTTCTATTGGGACCTATCGGAGGCCTCGTGGGAGTTTCTCGGTCTGTTGGGAGAATGGTTCCGGCAGGCCCTTTGAGTTGCCTCCCTTGGTCCCTTCTTGGGGTTTTCATGCGCCTGTTGGGCCCCTGTGGGGGGGTTGGGGGTCCTCACGGGCGAGTCTTCGTGGCTTTTTGTTCCGTCCCATGGATTTGTAAAGACCAAATAATTGTTTTGGGTTGGACGGCGGGTGGGACGTAGGGTCTGCCGGCCTCATTCTTCGATTGCTATTTTTACATCGCGTGTGGCACTGTGCTTCCGTCATGTTAACATATTGGGCCAGACTCCAATGCAGGCCAAGAGGCCCCCCAAGAGAGCGGCAGGACGCTCACCTTTGGCCGTTCTGAGGACATGCGGTCAGTGTATCGACCACGCGCAGAATGGGGTAGGGGGAGGGGGGAAGACTTCTTAGAAGTATCCCTGCCCCTTCGAAGGCGACGGCCTTCTCTATTCATGTATGGTCGGCGCCTTCTAAGAAGCAGCCTCCTTCTAAGAAGCCTTCCCCCTTCCCCCTACCCCCTTGTGCGAGGCGCCCACGCAGCCGGGGCAGCAGGTGCCCAAGTCCTGTTTTTGTTTGTTTCAAACAAGTTGTTTCATCAACAAGAACGATAACAATACACTCTGGTAGTGACGACCTACAAGTTGTTCTGCCATCTCCAGGGGTTTTTACCATCCAGTATCAAGTTTTTGCAGTAACCAGTGTGCGTAAGGACACGCCGCTCAGTGCCTCGCAGCACCGTGGAGTTCTCGAAGTCGAAGCCATCTTGGGCTCAGTTGTTCTTCAAAGCGTTGCGGGCTTCTCTTGTCCCCCTTCATGTTTGCTCTTGTTGATTCGGTCAAGACACTGTGGGAAAAGGCAAACAAAGTCTCCTGATTTTTTTCATACCGTACAAGATCTTTCGGCCTCAGGGCCTTCTTGGGGCTATATCTGCTTCATTTGGTAGTCGTTTGCTGGCCTCTCGCGGTCGCCTGCTGGGCGTCGGCCCCTCCCGGCCGCCTCCTGTGCAGTCAAGTTGGCGCGGTCGCTCCTAACCCCACAGGGTCTTTTGAACCCCCCCCCAATAGTGCGCAAATATATGGTTGTCCCGCGGGCTTATTGACGGACTGGGACCCCAGCAATAATGGAAAATATTATTTTCGGTGTGGAACTCGGGCCCCACGGGGAGGGAGGGAACCCACGAGGACCGTGAGAAATTTCATCCTCGATTTATCCATCCTAAGGAGGACAACCTAGGAAAACCGAAAGACAACCGAAGGAAAACCGAAGGAAAACCTAAGGAACACTTAAGGACAACCTAAGGAAAACCTAAGGAACACCTAAGGAAAACCTAAGGAACACCTAAGGAAAACCTAAAGAAAACCTAAGGAAAACCTAAGGACAACCTAAAGAAAACCTCAGGAACACCTAAGGAAATCCTATGGTAAACCTAAGGACAACCTAAGGACAACCTAAGGAACACCCAAGGACAACCTAAGGAAAACCTAAGGAACACCTAAGGAACACCTAAGGAACACCTAAGGAAAAGCTAAGGAACACCTAAGGAAAACCTAAGGGCGACCTAAGGAAAACCTAAGGAAAACCTAAGGGAAACCTAAGGACAACCTAAGGAACACCTAAGGAACACCTAAGGAACACCAAAGGAAAACCTAAGGACAACCTAAGGAAAACCTAAGGAACACCTAAGGAGATCCTATGGTGAACCTAAGGAGCACATAAGGAAAACCTAAGGAAAACCTAAGGACATCCTATGGTAAACCTAAGGAAAACCTAAGGGAAACCTAAGGAAAACCAAAGGAACACCTAAGGACAACCTAAGGACAACCTAAGGAAAACCTAAGGACAACCTAAGGACAACCGAAGGAACACCTAAGGGAAGCCCAAGGAAAACCTAAGAAAAACCGCAGGAAAAACCTACGGATAACCCAAGGACAACCTAAGGACAACCTAAAGAAAACCAAAGAAAAAGCCTAAGGACAACCTAAGGAAAACCGAAGGACAACCCAAGGACAACCTAAGGACAACCAAAGGAAAACCTAAGGAACACCGAAGGAAAACCTGAGATGCTCCGCCCTCAGCAGCTCCTCCCTCGGTTTCTTTCCAAGAGAAAGAGCCACCCACCAATACCCAGCACGGCGAACAATATCGGGATTCGAATCCTGGCCGAGCGGGCAGGGAGGGACTGATTGGACTGATGGGTCGGATTGGACTGGTGGGGACTGATTCGGTTGATTGGCGTTAGTTGGACTGATTGGGAAGATGGGGACTGATTGGGGTGATGGGGACTGATGGGGACTGACTGGGTTGATGTGGACTGACTGAACATGAGCAGCGACCTGAGATGGAGCGATCTTGTACTACGCGCCTTTCACGAACAGGCTCCGAAAACCTCCCCCGTGTAGGGTAGCCCACGCGGGGTTGTTTTCCACGAGAAAGAACCACCCACCAATACCCAGCGCGGCGACCAATAACGGGAATCGAATCCTGGCCGAGCGGGCAGGGAGGGACTGATTGCACTGATGGGTTAGATTGGACTGATGGGGACTGATCGGGTTGATTGGCATTGATTGGGCTGATTGGAATGATGGGGACTGCTTGGGATGGTGGGGACTGATGGGGGCTGACTGGATTGATTTGGACTGACTGACACTGAACAGCGATTCGAGACGGAACGATCTTGTACTACGTGCCTTGCACGAACAGGCTCCGAAAACCTCCTCCGTGTAGGGTAGCCCACGCGGGGTTGTTTTCCAAGAGAAAGAACCCACCAATACCCAGCACGGCGAACAATATCGGGAACCGAATCCTGGCCGAGCGGGCAGGGGGGGACTGATTGGACTGACGGGTCAGATTGGACTGATGGGGACTGATTCGGTTGATTGGCATTGATTGGACTGATTGGAATGATGGGGGCTGCTTGGGATGATGGGGACGGATGGGGACTGACTGGATTGATTTGGACTGACTGACAGTGAACAGCGATTCGAGACGGAACGATCTTGTACTACGTGCCTTGCACGAACAGGCTCCGAAAACCTCCCCCGTGTAGGGTAGCCCACGCGGGGTTGTTTTCCAAGAGAAAGAACCACCCACCAATACCCAGCATGGCGAACAATATCGGGAATCGAATCCTGGCCGAGCGGGCAGGGAGGGAATCATTGGACTGATGGTTCAGATTGGACTGATGGGGACTGATCGGGTTGATTGGCATTGATTGGACTGATTGGAATGATGGGGACTGCTTGGGATGATGGGGACGGATGGGGACTGACCGGATTGATTTGGACTGACTGACACTGAACAGCGATTCGAGACGGAGCGCGCTTGCACTACGTGCCTTGCACGAACAAGCTCCGAAAACCTCCTCCGTGTAGGGTAGCCCACGCGGGGTTGTTTTCCAAGAGAAAGAACCACCCACCAATACCCAGCACGGCGAACAATATCGGGAATCGAATCCTGGCCGAGCGGGCAGGGAGGGACTCATTGGACTGATGGTTCAGATTGGACTGATGGGGACTGATCGGGTTGATTGGCATTGATTGGACTGATTGGATTGATGGGGACTGCTTGGAATGATGGGGACGGATGGGGACTGACCGGATTGATTTGGACTGACTGACAGTGAACAGCGATTCGAGACGGAACGATCTTGTACTACGTGCTTTGCACGAACAGGCTCCGAAAACCTCCCCCGTGTAGGGTCGCCCACGCGGGGCTGTTTTCCACGAGAAAGAACCACCCACCAATACCCAGCACGGCGAACAATATCGGGATTCGAATCCTGGCCGAGCGGGCAGGGAGGGATTGATTGGACTGATGGGTCAGATTGGACTGATGGGGACTGATTCGGTTGATTGGCGCTAATGGGACTGATTGGGAAGATGGGGACTGATTGGGATGATGGGGACTGATGGGGACTGACTGGGTTCATGTGGACTGACTGAACATGAGCAGCGACCTGAGACGGAACGATCTTGTACTACGCGCCTTGTACGGACAGGCTCGGCAACCTCCCCCGTGTATGGTAGCCCACGCGAGGCTCTTTTCCAGGAGACGTAACCACCCACCAACAACCCGTGGCGAACAATAACGGGAATCCAATCCACTACTGCTCACTACGGCCACTATTAGTTCTACTACTACTACTACTACTACTACTACTACTACTACTATTATTATTACTACTACTACTAGTACTAGTACTAGTACTAGTACTACTACTACTATTACTACTACTACTACTACTACTACTACTACTACTACTACTACTACTACTACTACTACTACTACTACTACTACTACTACTACTACTACTACTACTACTACTACTACTACTACTACTACTACTACTACTACTACTACGACTACTACTACTACTACTACTACTACTAACGACTACTACTACTACCACTACTACTAACTACTACTACTACTACTACTACTACTACTACCTACTACTACTACTACTACTACTACTACTACTACTACTACTACTACTACTACTACTACTACTACTACTACTACTACTAGTAGTACCACTACTACTACTACTACTACTACTACTACTACTACTACTACTACTACTACTACTACCTATACTACTACTACTACTACTACTACTACTACTACTACTACTACTACTACTACTACTACTACTACTACTACTACTTACGACCACTACTACTACTACTACTACTACTACCACTACTACTACTACTACTACGACCTACTACTACTACTAACTACTACTACTACTACTACTACTACTACTACTACTACTACTACTACTACTACTACTACTACTACTACTACTACTACTACTACTACTACTACTACTACTACTACTACTACTACTACTACTACTACTACTACTACTACTACTACTACTACTACTACTACTACTACTACTACTACTACTACTACTACTACTACTACTACTACTACTACTACTACTACTACTACTACTACTACTACTACTACTACTACTACTACTACTACTACTACTACTACTACTACTACTACTTACACTACTACTACTAACACTACTACTACCACCACTACTACGACTACGATTACTACTACTCCTACTACTACTCTTTGCGAGAGTGTCCTCAGTTCTCGTAGCTTGCGGGAGGTCCTCAGGGGGGGGAGGGAGAGGGAACGAGGGGGGAGGGAGGGGGGACGACGGGGGGGCGCGGAGTTGTATTCCCCGGAGAGAGAACCAGGGGGGGGGGGCCCTTTTCTAAAGACCCTACTGGGTTACGGCGGAGCGCCTGATTCCCGGCGGAGCCGGGTGAAATCCCGTTCCCTCCGCTTCTTGATTGACCGACAGAACTAGGCTGGCTGAAATGGAGGGGCATTTCCGACAACACATTTCAAGCCAACCAGGCGCACCCGCAACAGCAACCACAGTCGACATATTTCAAACCGCCCGCGGGCGCAGCCGCAACCGCAAGCAAGCGACACTTTTCCTCCCGCCCGTGGGCGAAACCTCAACCGCAACCGCAAGCAAACGACACATTTCAACCCGCCCGAGGGTGCAACCACAACCGCAACCACAAGCAGGCGACACATTTCAACCAACCCGCGAGCGCAACCGCAACCGCAAGCAAGCGACATATTTCAACCCACCCCCGGGCGAAACCGCAATCGCAACCGCACCCAGGCGGCACATTTCAACCTGCCCCCGGGCGCAACCGCAACCGCAACCAGGCGACATATTTCAAACCGCCCGCTGGCGCCTCAGCAACCACAACCGCAACCAGGCGACTCATTTCAACCCGGCCTCGGGCGCAACCGCAACCGCAACCAGGCGACACCTTTCAACCTGCCCGCGGGCGCAACCGCAACCGCAACCAGGCGACACATTTCAAACCGCCCGCGGGCGCAACCGCAACCACAACCGCAACCTGGCGACTCATTTCAACCCGCCCGCGGGCGCAACCACAACCGCCGCTGCGACCGCAAGTAAGCGACACACTTCACAGCCGCAGCCGCAACTAAGCGGCACATTTCCATCCGCCCGCAGGCGCAACCGCAACCGCAACCAGGCGACAGATTTCAACCCGTCCGCGTGCGCTTCCGTAACAGCAACCAAGCGACACATTTCAAACCGCCCGCGGGCGTCTCCGCAACCGCAACCGTGCGACATATGACAACCCGCCCGCGGGCGCAACCTCAACCGCAACCGCATTCGCAACCAGGTGATACATTTCAACCCGCCCGCGGGCGCAAACCCCGGGAAGCAGGATGCGCAGGAGCACGAGGAGGAGCAGGAGGAGGAGGAGGAGGAAGAGGAGGAGGAGGGAGTGGCAGAGGAGGAAGAGAGGGAGTGGGAAGAGGAGGATAAGCAGGCCGGCCAGGAGGAGGAGGAGTTAGGACGACGACGACGATGACGAGGGCGACGCAGGGGTGGTCGAGTTTCTGGGGGTTGCAGGAGTAGGTACCGGTGGAGGAGGAAGGCCAATGGCACGATAGGGAGATGGAGGACCTGGAGGATGAGAAGGAGGAGGACGAGGAGGCCGATGAGGAGGAGGAGGAGGAGGAGGAGGAGGACGGGTTGCCCGCGGTTCTCCGCCAGGACATTGCAGCGGGGAGTCCCCATTCCACGATGTTACCTCTGTTTTTTGTTGTTCCCCTTCGGCATCCACGACAAGGCGTCTTGCTGCTGTGCATCTTGTGTGCGTAGCCTTTCTTGCACTGACAGGGCTGTCCAGAGGCCATCGGAGCAATGCAATGCGGAGTCTTTGATCTCGCCGTCGCTTGAGGAGCGCGAGAGATTACCCCGTGGAGCTCTCTCAGGACTCTCTTTGGCTGCTGATGGGGGAGTTGTTGGCCCGAGTGGAGGTCCTATTCGAGACTTGAGAGACCCATGGGAATCTGAATAAGGCGGTGATGGCAACAGCTATTGAAGGGAGTTTTGGAGGATTGGGCGCCGAGTCGCAGCCCTCTTGGGACTATCTCAGCGTCTCTCAGGGAGCCATTTTGAAGGCTATCTGAACCAAGTTGTTTGACATGTTGCACTCTTAGAGCCATCTCGCTGCCACCTTCAGCCGTCATGGACATTCCATCGATCGGTGATCACCACGTCCAGGGGAGAGTTACGCCCCAGACCCCCCTGAGTGGAAGCAGTGGTTGTCTGGAAGAGCTCGCACGCCAAGCCCCCTTTGCCCAGAGGGCTGGTGGATTTCCTGGCCCCAGACGTCCTGGTCTCGGGGGCTGCCAGAGATGACCCTGGCCGAAGGTGAAACCCGCTTTTCCAGGGTGGCTCACATTCGGATATGGCCAGCACCTTGGGTAATGGAGCGCCAGCTGGTGACCGGGCCCCGAAGCCCCCCCCAAAAAAATTGGAAGCTGCAAGCCAGGTCTGCCGTAGTTGGTGTTCCCTCTGGTTGCTACTGCCCCTGTTGGTGGAATTGGGCGGGGGGGCGTCCCTTGGTACACATCACTGGACCGACCCAGTCTCACTGATCCCAGTCCTGCCAACGCCCGACATACTCAGGAGGGGAAAAAGCACACACCCCTCATCACCTACACATTCCACCAGCCAGCGCGACCCTCCATCCCCCCCCCCCGCATCCACCCACCCACCAGCACCGACCAGCCAGTGCGCCCCTCCGCCCCGACCCCTTTATTTCGGCAGGGCACACCCCTCCGCCCCGACCCCCACCAGCACCCACCAGCCAGTGCGCCCCTCCGTCCCGACCCCTTTATTTCGGCACGGCACGCCCTTCCGCCCCGACCCCTTTATTTCGGGACGGCACACCCCCTCCGCCTCCCCCCACCCACCAGCCAGCGCGCCCCTCCGCCCCGATGCCTTTCTTTCGGCACGGCACACCCCTCCGCCCCGACCCCTTTTATGTCGGCACGGCACACCCCCTACGCCCCCCCCCCCACCCATCCCCAGTGCGTCCCTCCGCACCCCTTCATTTCGGCACGGCACACTTTCGGCACGGCACACCCCCTCAGCCTCCACCCGCCCACCAGCCAGCGCGCCCCTCTCTGCCCCGACCCCTTCATTCGGCACGGCACACCCCTCCGCCCCGACCCTTTTATTTCGGCACGGCACACCCCCCGCACACCCCCCTCCCCCCCCCCACCCCCACCCCCCCCACCCGCCCCACCCGCCAGCCAGTTCGCCCCTCCCGCCCCGACTCCTTTATTTCGGCACGCACACCCCTCCTCCCCGACCCTTTTATTTCGGCACGGCACACCCCCTCCGCCCCCCCCCACCCACCAGCCAGCGCGCCCCTCCGCCCCGACCCCTTCAGCGCCCCCCCGCCCCGAGGCCGCACGCCCCTCCGCCCCGACCCCTTTATTTCGGCACGCACGCCTCGCCCCGCCCGCCAGCCAGCGCGCCCCTCCGCCCCGACCCCTTTATTGCGGCACGGCACACCCCTCCGCCCCGACCCTTTATTTCGGCACGGCGCACCCCCTACGCCCCCTCCCCACCAACCAGCCAGTGCGCCCTCCGCCCCGGCCTTTTATTTCGGCCGGCACGCCCCTCCGCCCCGACCTTTTATTTCGGCACGGCACACCCCTCCGCCTCCCCCGCCCACCAGCCAGCGCGCGCCCTCCGCCCCGATGCTTTTTTTTCGGCACGGCACACCCCTCCGCCCCGACCCCTTTTATGTCGGCACGGCACACCCCCTACGCCCCCCCCCACCCACCCAACCCACCAGCCAGTGCGCCCCCCCGCACCGCCCTTTTTTTATTTCGGCACGGCACACCCTCCGCCCCGGCCCTTTTTATTGCGGCACGGCACACCCCCTCCGCCCCCCCCCACCCACCAGCCAGCGCGCCCCTCCGCCCCGACCGCTTTATTTCGGCACGGCACACAGAGGGCGATGTCTTGCCCCTTCTTCCCCCCTCCTCCTCCACATCCTCCTCCTCCTCCTCCTCCTCCACCTCCTCCTCTTCCTCCTCCTCCTTTTCCTCTTCCTCCTCCTCCTCCTCCTCCCCCTTCCTTTTTGTGCAAAAGCCATGGCACACGTGCCATTTGCTTGTGTGTCCCAGGGCCCCTTCACATACGTTGCCTAGAGCACCCCTCGACCGGCCCTAAGACCCCAGGGGTTCCCAAATGGCGCGGACACCCGGGGGCGCCTGGGGACGGCGGTGCGCACCAGGAGGTGGCTCGCGGGAGGCCGCCTTCTAAGTGGGCGGGAGGGTTGCTTTGAAGGCACGTGGCTTCCCAGAACAGAAGCCCTTCCGGCGTCTGAGGTGCCTTCTGAGAGGCCCCCCGGCCCATTAGAGAAGATCCCTGCCCTGTGAGAATTCCCGCCTGCCTTTATTAGAAGGGCGCTCCTCTCGCGCCACCCCCTTTGCGCGCCGCCAGTTGCGCCAGCACCATCTCTTGCAACCCCTCGCAGTAGTTATCCTGTTCGGCTCGGTGTTTGTTTCTTTGCATCCGCGTCTCCCCTGCATGGAAAGCGCAGGCGGTCGGGGAACGAAAGGCCACTCTTGCCTAGGGTCGCTCTTGCGTGTAGCCAGGCTCTTCGGCCTCATCCTGTCTCGAGCCGTTTCGAGTTCGAACGCGTCGGATCTCTTTCCAGCCCGCACGCAACGCAGCTATGGCAGCCTGTCGGGTCGCGACCGTGCTGCTCCTCGCACTGGCGGCCGAGGTCGCGCTCGCGGCGCGCAGCGCGCGCACGGAGAGCGTCCGCAAGATGGTGGCCATGCGGAGCCTGGAGGCCTCTGGTATCCTCGTCCTCGTGCTTGTCCTCTTCCTCCCTCTTCTCCTCCTCGTCGTCGTCCTCGCTCTTCGCCCTCCTCGTCGTCACCCTCGTCGTCCTTCCTGTCCTCTTCCTCGTGCTTGTCCCCCCCCTGCTCGTCGTCGTCGTCCTCGCTCTTGTCCCCCCCCTTCCTCGTGCGAGGCCTCTGGCCTGCCTGACCCCAAGTGCCACACGGGCGTGATCAGCCTCAAGGTGGAGGGCGAGGCCCAGGCTCCGAGGAGGGAGGCTACACACTGCTCATTTCTAACTCTTCGGGAGCTCTTTGATTTTTTGGGGGGCCAAGATCCTGTCATTTCTAGGTCTTCTATCCTGGGCCTCCTGGCCACTAGGGGGCCAGGAACAATTAGAAACGAGCGCAATTAGATATGAGCACGATTAGACATGATCGACGAGTACTGATACCGCTACCCTTCGCCTGCTTTCGCCCCGTTGGGCCTCCTGGGAGGCCCTCGTCGCCACGGCCAGATTCGCCTCGCAGTCCTGGTCAGAACGCACCCCAGGAGGGGTCCAGGGAGTAGCGGTATCGATACCTTTTGGGTTTCGCCGCAGGTGTGTTGCGCGGGTTACTGCGGGGAGTGCACGGACTACCCCACCTGCGGCTTCGTCCGGGGCCAGAATTCCACCAATGCGTGCTGCAAGACGAAGGTCTACGAGTCGAGGTGTGGCACGGCGCCCGCCAACGTCTGCCTCAAGAGCTGCAGCGAGTCGCTGCCGCCGTGCATCATGGACGAGCAGGAGGTCTTTAAGGCGCCCGACCCGAGCGTCCGCACGGCTGGCACCAATTGCACTGAGGCCGTGAAGAATTGGCAGCAGGCGGCGGCCGCGGCAATGGAGACCACGACCACGGCCCCAGCCATGTGATCGTGATGCCCCGGAGCGGCTTCCACGGGTCGGGCGTGTCCAGGAGGGGGGTGGTGTCCAGGTGGGGGGTGGGAAATCTCATGGCCGGGGCCATGATGTCTCCCCAGATTTCATGGCGCCTCTTCTTATTTCAATTCGGCCCCGGGGCCCCCCTTGGGCCGCGCGCGTGCTTCGGGTCATGATCTGCGACCCCCCCTGTTGGACGCCTCCCTCTTTGAATGCCGCCGCGCAGGCGATCGGATTCCAGGCGCCTCCTCGCCCTTCCTTTTGCGCAGCGTATCGGATCGGACGCCCGCAGGTCATAAGCGACCGTCGCGAAAAAGAGGGTGGCGTGGCAGAGGGGAGAGAGAGGGAGGGATTCACATTCATGCGTATACATATCCAGAGGGAGGGAGAGAAAGAGAGTAGAGAGAGAAGAGAGGGAAGGAGAGAGACGGCATAGCAATGGATGATGGTCCTGTCAGTCCTGCCCCTTTACTCGTGGCCTCGCGCGTGCAACATTTTTAAACCAGCACCGCGAATGTCGCGTCACGGTCACGGCGTCCCGCTCACCTTCCATTATCCTCTCAGTCCCCTCGTCCTTCCCAACAGTCGCTGTCGTTGTCGCTGATGGCCGTTGTCACATACAAGTTGTCGGCCAAGCGAAGTGGGAATTTCCTCGCCCAACTTTTTCTTGGGTTCACTCTGGTGATTTTCCCCCCCACCTCTGCCTCCGCCTTCAAAGCTTTTCAACACTGTGGATTCTAGTTCCTCGATCCTCGATTCTTCCTCCCTCTCTCCTTGCCCTGCCCTCCTCCCTCCCCTCTCCTCCTCCGCCGCCTCGCGCTCATCTCTGCTCCCGTGTCTACTATGGCCCTCCGCCTCCTTCTTCAAGCATCGGCCTTCGGAAGCAGGATTTCGGGGTGGATGCAGCCGTGGGGACAAGGACCCCCTATTGGATGCAAAACAGAGGCAAAAGTGCACAACGATTTGGATCCCCGTACCCCGATTCTTCCTCCCTCCCCTTCGCCCTTCTCGTTCTCTTCCACCTTGCCCTCATGCCCCATGTCCTCCTGCCGATAGGGGGCAGTCGTCGTCGTCGTCGTCGTCGTCGTCGCCTTCCGTCGTCGTTGTTGTCGTCTTCGTCGTCGTCGTCCGTCGTCGTCGTCGTCGCCCGTCGTAGCCGTCGCTGCTATCGCCGTCCTTCATCGCCGTCGTCGTCGCCGACGCCGCTGTCGTTGCCGCCGCCTCCTCCCCCTCCTCCACCTCCTCGCCCTCCTCCTCTGCTTCCTCCTCCGCCCTCCTGCTCGCCCTCCCCGTCGTCCTCCTTAATGTCGGCCTCCTCCGCATCCTCCTCCTCTCCAGGCGGCTACGAGAAGCAGTCGGCGAGCGTCGAGGTTCCGGCGGAGCTGGACTTGGCCGCACACACGCCGCAGCCGAAGCCCGGAGCCCGCCGCGCTCTCGGCGCACGGTCTGCGCGCGGGATCCCTGGTGGAGGAGGGGTCGGCAAGAGGGTGGGAGGACAGACTCAGAAGCGACAGAAGGACGTACACGTACGTCAGTCCATATTGGTTTCGAGAGTGCGCACTGCGCGAGCATTCGTATCACGCTGTTGGTCTCGCGGATTATGGGGCCGTGTTCATATACGTGGTTGGGCGCGTACGTCTTTTGAGTCCATGCGCGATGTCCGACCACCGAACCAAAACTTCCAGGTGGGTTTTGAAGGTCGCCGCGCCGATCGTTGCGTCCACAGTTCGGGGCGAGCGTTGTGTCAAGGGGTGGCATGTAGTCGTGTCGTTAATCATCAAGCCGCAATTTCGCGACAGGCGTATGTCAATTTCTGTCCAGCATGGACATACCTACCTTTTGTGCAAAGAGCCGACTATCACGCAACCAGGGAGGCGGGACGGGGCGCGAGACAGAAGGGTGGAGTGCAGACCCGAGTGACGGGCGCGGCGAGGTGGTCACGCTGCTCCCGGAATCGCAGAGCTCTGATCTCGAGGGATCCGTCCCTGCGCCGAGTGTGCTCCTACTTTGGTCCGCCGCAGCACGGCAGAGGCAATCCGCTCGGGCGTTCGCACCAGCCGGGGACGCTCGACGGACGAGTTGCCCGCATACACGAGCAGGGCCGCGGAGAGAGCGGAGGGGGGGGAGGGCACTCAGAGGTCACATAATTTCACGGCGATGGCGCCGGTGCGGCCAGCTGGGGCTGCGGTGCCAGGGCAGCGGACGCGGGGCGGCATCACGGCCACATCCAAGGGCCAAAAGAGGGCAACGCCAGACGCGCTTGCCACTCCTGCCGCGGAGACGCAGCAAGTGCGCCGGCGCCATTACCAGACTGTGAGCTCGAAACGGTCATCGACGTGGTGTCTCGGCTGTTGTTAGCTGGTAGGCGAAGGCTCCCAACCGCACAATCGTGGAGGAGTTGCGCGGCTCGAGGCAACAACATGCCGCGGAGGATGGGCAGAGGCGACAACGTGCCGCTGAGCTTGGGCTGGTGCCATCGTTTTCTCAGGAGTGCTGTCTTCATGTGACAGAGTTCGATCAAGCTACTGCACAGCCGATGGCTCATTGTGTTTTCTGGGCCTCTGCTTGGCCCCAGCTTCCGAGGGACTGTTTTTGGTGGCTGGGTTCAGAAACTTATTTGACCTCTTACAGCTTTCATGTACCGTCGTGATCCATGACCTTTCGAGCGCTCCCTCAGGGCGTCGTGACGGTGTGCGCGATGTCGTTACCCCCCCTTGCGTCGCCAGAGCATACCGCGGAGAGTTACAGCACCGCGTTTGACTAGAGGAGGACTGCATTCCAAGGAAAATTGAGCATGATCTCGACGCATGTGGTATTTCAGCGCACTGATGGATACTATGGTTGCCAAGCCCACCTCCGAAAGCAATTCTAAAAGGCGGCAATTGCCTGTACATCTGCGTCTTCATTTAGCCATCGAGCGCTAAAGCATTGTGACTGTTGCATAGCGCGCGGTAGACAGAGTCCCATCGCACTTCCCCACTGCGCCAGTGCATGCGCCACAGCCAAGGCTGAAATACAAGTCGATCGAGCCAAGCCAGACCGAGTCTTGGCCGATCTGCGTGCGCTGCATCAGGAGCAGTGCAGGTTGGTGGAAGGTGGGCCAGAGTACCATGCGGCTGCATCGCAAGCACGACATCGTCGTCTGGCCCGTCTCGCTCAGCGGACAGAACACAGGCACATCTGGCTTGGACGGCTCCCAGGGCAACGCACGTTTTCAGCCCAGCGCCAGTACATTTGTTCCAAAGACGTCGGCACATCACTGCGAATAGCGGAGAACTCCCAGCTGGACCCACAGGGGATTCGTGTCTTGGAGTGGTGTTGTTTCGGGAGATTGGGTTATTCATGATGTATTGTTGGAGGTGCGGGGCTTCTATGGTGCAGTCACCACAGCAGTAGTGCTCACTCTCCTTTGACATCGAGACCGTTCGAAACCCAGCGCTAGAGGCAATCTTCGCGAGAATGGCGCACTTGATGCTAAGACTCGACACAGTTCCGAGCTCTTGCCTCTGCGTTCCGAGCTGCCGCCGGTCCATGTTTTGCGTTAAGGTTGTTGTCGTTGTTTGTTTTTGTCCATGCGCCCTGCGGCTGCGGCGAAGCCTATGGGTGACAATGGTACCACAACTACTTGCGCCACTGCCACTACCGCGGTAACGCATTGCCACTGATTTGGCAATCAACTACCGCTGCCATTGCCAACACTATGAGTACGACCACGGACGCGACCGCCCAGTGGGGCTGAAGGGAGGAGTGGGAGCTAAGCGAATCTCATGTATGTTCTCCTCGCTGCAGATGTGGGTTGTTCATGTGCGAACGTCTGACCAATGGGTGTGCGAGCTCGGCCTGGCAGGTTGGCTCTCGCGCTGTCCCATTCACAGTTGGTCTGGTCCCCGCGTCTTGCTCTGGAGCTTCCAGTTGCAGTCGTGGGGCACAACATGCTCCCCCCCAGTGCTCTGCCGATCCCCCCTCCCGCTGCCCTTCCCCTCCTACTCCCCTTCCCTGCGCCCCCACCCGCCCGCAACCCGCCAATCGTCCTCACCCCGGCTCCCCAGCTCTTCTGCTCCTCGCCTGCAGCCTCTGCCTCCTCTCCCCTCCTCTTCCTCTTCCGACCCGCACCCCTGGAGCGCACATCCTTCCCCCCCCGCCTCTCCTCTTCTTCCTCCTCCTCCTCCTCCGTAGCAATTCTGGCTCAAGGCTCAAAATGCCAAGTTCCTCAGGGGAACAGGTGGATACCGCTACTCCGCGGCGGGCAAGACCCCTGTGGTCTGGCAGCGTTTCGCATCGCACCTGCGCTCGGGCCGGTGGGTTAGCGGAGGCCTTTCCCGTTCCTGCCTGCTCGAACGCCCTGAGTTCTTCATGGGCGGAGGCCGCAATGGTGGACTTCAAGCCGTCCGTGGTCCCAAGAGAAAGAGCAAGAGGGCACGACGCGGTCAGCTCGATGCTACTGCTCTGGATGCCGACGCAGATCCTGATGACGGGACGAACGCTGATTCTGACGATCCTGCTCCTCCTGCTATCGCTGCTCCCTCCGCGGCGACCCCAGCGGCGGCGGGCGAGGATGACGCGGGCATCAACAGCGAGGACGAGTGGACCAAGGACGATTACATCAAGCAGCTGGCAGGGGACTACGTCGCCAAGAAGATGGCCGAGCACAGGGACGAGCTCATCCGCGACCGAACCAATGTGGTCTCCGCGACGGTCTCCGACCAGATCCAGGATTTCGCTGCTCAGCTTACTAAGCACATTCAAGAGCTCCGTGATGCTCTCGCGCTCGCGAATGTCAAGCCCAAGCTCCCCCCCGCCAGCGCTGCAGGCTTTGACAGAGACGTCGACGCCACACGCATCGGCGTCATGGCTTCAAATCTGGTTGACTTGTCGGCAGTTCAACAACTCATGTCGGACTGCATCATCAGCTGCGGAGCCAAGCCTGAGTATTTCTCGATCACCTCCAGCGAGCAGGTTGCCAAACAGTTCACGATCCAATTATCAGGCGTTGCGGGCCCCGCGGCCCGACGTGTCTCTCAGGTTCTGGGCGCCCAGCGGCTTGCTCCTGGTCAGTGGAAACGCTTCGAGGTCATGGCCGTGGACAACCAGATGGCGACGCTTCATATCGGTGCGTGCACCAACCCCAGACAGATCAAGCTTGAGGTCCAATGCCGCAAACTCAGAGAGGCATTCAAGAACGTGGCCAGCGACAAGCGTTGGTTCTTTGATCGTGACAGGGGACACCTCATGGCTGGATGGGACGCTGTTCCTCGTCTCTCGCCTAACCCAGGGCTCATGCCCTCGGAGGTTGCATGGGCCGACAACATCGCGCAGAAGCTGGCGCTCCCTAGAGAGAGGCTGGCTGAGGCTGTCAAGAGCATCATCGCGCCACCCGAGGCTGCAGAGTGGTCTCTTTCAGGGTTTCGCTACAGCTATTCACGGACGCCTGGCACACCCTCCGTCGTTCTCCTTCTCATCATGGAATACCCGTGCCCTACCACAATATCATGGTCATGTTGCTCGACCGAAGCTCGCCCGCCCCAAGCGCCTGAACTTCACTTGCGGTATCGTGGCCCTCCAGGAGGTGCATCAGGACACGAAACAACTCATCGACTCTCTGGCTAAGGTGGCACCGAGTGTGCGAGTATACACCAGCTACTACGAGGGGTCTGCAGTAAGGGGTGGTGTAGCCACTATTCTTCCTGCTGGTTGCCGTGCTGAGGTTTCTCAGCGTTCCCTGTGTCATGGTAGAGTGCTACGAGTAGCGCTGCAACTGGATGGCTTCAGCACTTATCATTACAATGTACACAACCACGACCTGGCCTTTGCCCAGCTCAATGGGGCGTCGAAATCTTTGGCCTCTGATCTGAAGTTGGCTCATCAGGACCCTCTGCACCATGTGGTTGTTCTACGTGAAGACTTCAATTTTGGTCCGCGTGCCCCTGTTCTTCTTCGCCAGCCTCATCGCCGACTCGCTCAAGGCAAAGGCCAACGCGCTAGGGCTGCTCGCTGGACTGCCGCGCTCAAGTCCATGTTGGAGATCTCCTCAGACGAACCCACACACTACGATCGCCACTCACACTCTGTCTCCATCTTGGACAGGTTCTGGTGCAGCTGGCCTGGTTGGATCATGGCGCAGCTTACTGCGGAGCCAGTGGTGATCGATTGTCCTGAGCGCCTCGCTGGGCACAATGTCAGCGATCATGCTGCGCACGTCGTGAAGATCACGCAGCGTACTCTACGCCCAGCCTGCGCCCATCGCACCCCACGGCACCTGTTCGAGCACGAAGACTTCCAAACACAGCTCAAGATCGTTTGCGGCGAGCTCAACTATGCGGGCAAACGCCCCCCCCCCCCCCCCCCCCCCCCCCCCCCCCCGTCATATCGATCTTCGCAAAAGGGCAATCCGTGGAGTTGCTGCTGACCTTCGTGATCGACAATTTCATCAGGCCCCTGATGCTAATTCGATTCTCTTACTGCTCGCGCGGCAAATCTCCAGGGTCGTCTGGCGCAACGACCACAAGCTAGCTCACAAACTCATGACCAACCACTCGGCGGCCTACGATTTCCATGGGATTCAGAACAACACTGTCCGCCTTCGTCATCCTTCTTCCCTTCAGCACTGGTGCGATGCGATTCAACGCCGTCGTGCTGATCAGCTACGCACACGGCTGGACCCAACGTGCGTCTCCTAGGACTCTGCGACCATGACCGACCGCCTGATAGACCACGGGCCCGCATTTTCACTGCCCAGCCGATCGATCTCAGCCGAGCACAGGCCTACATCGAGCAGCATGTCCCGCTATTGGATCTCCCCAAAGTGGAACCACCGTCGCCTGCTCTGCTTCGACGCGTTGCCAACAAGATGTGCTTCTCCGAACCGGGTCTGGGCTCCATCCTTCATTCGGCCTGGGCTGCTACAGGTGCGGGGATTCATGTGCTATCGGATGCCATGATATGGATCATGCAGGGCCAATCTCTGTTCAAGAGCTCCAATGGCCCGCTACAGGTCTCGCTCCCCACGGGCGAAGAGGTTGACGACTCCTTGGCTACTGGATGCGCGCGCCCCCTAGTGCCGCGAGAGTACTGGGCCTGCGCAACACGGACATCAATCAGATTACCGCCGCGGTCAACATTCAATTCAGCATGCTCCTCATGGACTGGGCACCTCGTTCGCAGCGAGGATTCATCCCCAAGAGGAACTTCGGGGTCAACCTCCTCGAGCTCGACGTCGCTGCCCGAACGTACTCGAACTCGCCAACTGCGAGCTCAGACCTCCCCGCTCTCGTGGCACTGGACTTCGGCGCGGCCTTCCCGAGTTTGGCACAGTCTTTCATGCTGATGGTCTTTCGACAGGTGCAGGCCCCCTTCGCCTTCATGGTTATCCTTGAGCAGCTTTACCACATCTTAGACGCCATCGTGATGAAAAGTTGACTCCCTGCTTTCGCTTGGCGTATCTCGTCTGGCATCATCCAAGGCTGCTCGCTTAGTGGATCGATCTATGCAGCGGTGACGGCCTGTTTCCTCCTTGATCTTCAGGGTCGGATGGAAGGATCACGTCTCGGCCTTGCCCGAGCATGCGCCGACGACATCGGCTGTGGGGTTAGACGAAGGCCCTACGCATCCTTGCGGAGCTGATGCAGGCGGCGGAGAAGATCGCCATGCTGGCGCTCCAACTCACCAAATGCTTGCTCGCGCCGCTCCACGCGACGTTCTCCGAGCAGCTGGCTGCCTCTCCATGCGCGACTCGATCCGCGAGGTCGCCCCCTTCTTTGCCAACATCCAGGCGGTTAGCTCCCTGATATATCTTGGACTGGTTTTGAGCCATGCTGCGGATGAGAGCTCGTGCTGGCTGGCGCCCTCTATCAAAGTCAAAGTGAGATCAAAGTTAGTTGGTGAGATTCCTCTGGCGGTCTCGCGACTGGCGGTACACCGCGCTACAAGAGTTGTCCCTGTGCTCTCTCTCTTATATTGCTCAGTTCCGCATGCTGCCTCGGCGGCTCATCCGCGAGGAGCTGGTCGCCCTCTCCAGGACGTCCAGGATCCTCCTCGGCACCTTCAACATTACGTCTTGGCTTCAACTCCGTGGCGCGGGGGGCCATCCATTCCTTCCTGGCTTGCCTTGAGTATTGGGGCACTGGTAAAGACAGCACGTGCTACGCTTCCTGCATTTCAAAGGCTGCATGACTGGATGTACCGCCAACACCTTCAGCTGGGCGATCTTCGAGCGCTTTCCCAATATCGTTGCTGATGGGTGGCGCCCGTGCCCACATTTCTTGAAATCGGAAGCCTTCGAGGAAACATTGGCCAGAGTCCGAGACAGCTCTGCCTCCAACAGATGTCCGGGTTATTCGCGCGCGCACTTTGCTGCAGCCAATGCAGAAGCTGACCGCTGGCAGGCAGGGCAATCCAAGCCAGTGGGCCGACAAAGATGTGCCACCTTTCTGATCAAGAAGCGCCTTTGGCCCAAACCGCTATGAAATTTTATCGAGAAGAGGCTCACACTACGCTTTCCTGAGCTGGGAGTGGTAGGCGACTCGATGGTTCCTGCGCATAGATGGGAGCACATTATCTAATATCTTCGGGGATGCTCGATGCCCTGGGCGTTCGCCTACATCAAGACGGTGGCCAACGGCTGGGCGACCTCGCACAGGACACTTCAGCCTCACGGGCGCCTCTCTTGCCGATTTGGCTGTCCACGCGAACCTGATGCTGTTCATCACTACCTGCAGTGCCAACCATGTCGCCTTCTCCTGGAGCAAGAACTTGGCTACTCGCGGCCCTCCTCGCCGCTGGGTCGCCTGGGCCTACTGGGCCCGGCAATCGAGCTGGACAAGATAGTCTTTGACATTGTGGTGATGTATTACACTTATGTTTGTGCTGCCCATTCGTCAGCCGCTCATATCGGGCCTCGGGAAGCGGCGCGCTCGCTTGTCATAGTGGCCACCCGCACAGCACAGCTTGGTGCTGCAGCCTCTTCGAGAGCAACCCTTCGAGAAAGGCGCGCTGGGCGCGATCGTCCTGGCAAGAGAGATGCACCTCCCAGCTCTTCCTCGTCCCCCCCATCATCTCCCTCGTCTTCGCCAGGGTCGCCCTCCCCGCCGTCGAGCGAGATGTCCTGCTGCCCACCGTCGATGCCTACTACCGACGCCATTGAAGGCGCTTTCGATATTGCGGAGGGCTCGTCTTCATCGCCCACTTCACCGAGGTTAGCACCGCCATCCTCTCGCCGCAGACAGCCAGTACCATCGCCGCCTCACGTTGCTGCTACTACGGCAGGTCTGGAGGCGCCTCCTGCCTGCTCTGCTAGCGTCATTGGTTCTGGAGGTATTGCGCATGAAGTGCGGGTGGGTTTCGAGTCCCATGGTGGGGAAGTCTGGCGATCATACTCCCGAAGTCCATCGCTACCGGTTTACCGTTTGTTGCATCCGCAGTGCATCGCGGCTCAAGCTGGGATACCCATCGACCTACCATCCATGATCGTCCTCGCGCTCGGGCTCCTCTATCAGCCGCTGGCTGATGCTCATGGGGACATCGCCAGCACTTCATATGCAACTACGACGAGCACCTCGACTCCTTCACTCACGTCTTTGACTTCCTCCTCGAGGCGCCCTGGCCACGCGGGCGAGGTGCGCGGCAATTTCGGCGAGCAAGAGTTGGGCCGTGATGGCGCGAGTCCGATCGCAGCTGCGGTTCATGATGACGATTTTCCTGCGCTTCTTGAATCCTTTGCCCCTGCGCTCGAGGAGACAGCCCTTCCGATTGCCGCGCGCCGTCAGGCACTTGTGGACAGGATTGAGGAATGGGCCCGTGCGTGGATCCTCTCGCTGCTTGTAAACTTGTGCGGCTCGGACTTCGATCAATGGATGCGCTGGTGCCCTGATTGCGTGGAGAACGGGCCCAGGTACGATGACCTACAATTCTTTGGCGGAGGATGGGCGAACAGGAGACAGCTCGCACTGGACTGGTGTCTCAGCGGATGGCACCGCAGTGCCACTGCACGTGAGCAACTTCGACGTCTCCTTCGGGATCCCTGGCCAGCGCAAGGCGAGAAGCGGATTCGGCGCCTCCGCCTTTTGGCCATTGTCTTGAAGAAGCTTGGATGGCGCGCCGACCCGACCCGCATGTCCGCGGCCAGCCGCGACGACTTCCTGTTGCAGGCCACAGCGGTCTCCCCGATTACGCCGCCTGAGGTCCTGCCGCACCTCCTCCTTCTCCCGCACTTGCTCACGGATCAGTCGATCGGGGAACTCACTCTGAGCGAGACGTCCCCTGATGAAGCTCATGACAGCGCCGACCACGACGGCGTTCCGAACCCTTCGCCTTTGTACATCGAATTAATGGTGTCGGGCACGGTCGACGGTGACAGTCTGGCGGACCACGATTCGGACGTCGCAATGCAAGCAGAGGCACATGAACCACAGCATGGGCCGATTTTCAGCGATGCGGAATTTGAACACCAACTCCAGCGTGTTCTGCGGCGCTCTCGTGATGACCCTGATGACGCCGTAACTCGTGACCCTGCGGCTAGCTCCTCGCGAGGCGTTCCTTGTCCCGCGGCACCTGCGGCACCGACGACACAGAGCACGAGCAGCTCTTCGAGTTGGTCTTCGGGTACTGATGAGGACTTTGATGCAACGATGGCTGCGCGCGGTTTTGGGGTCATCTACCCTGATGGCTCTTCTTCTTGCCCATGGAACACCACCTGGTATGGAACATCCACCTGTGGCCCATTCGCCTTCAGAACTTGAGGAAGCGGCTGGTGAACAACAGGATCCACGTGTGCTGGGTGATCCACCTGTGGATCGGCAACCACCTGGTCATCATGAAGTTGATATGGCGGCACCTGATGAAGGAGATGAATCGGTGGGTGCTCCACCACTTCTCCGAGAGCCTGCTCCTGACATTCCACGTGATGCAGCTCCAGATCTTCAAATGGGAAATGAGTTTGCAGCCCTGGATGTGATGACGGATCTGTCTGGCGCGGCCTTCCCCGACTACGGCCCTGCTGACCTGGGCGACGGCGGTGATGGGAGCTTGGCGCACGGCGGCGTTGCCGCTGCCACGGGTCAGGGGCTCGCCGACGCTGTCCCTCCTGCGCTCCGCCTGCACTTCCCTGTCCTGCTCTCCTACGACAACGACCTCATGATCGACCTCACCACTGGCGCCAGCGATTCGGCTGGTCCCGCCGTGCCCCGCGTGGACATCCTCTCTGGGCACGCGCGCGATGGCCCTACGTCACAAGAGGAGCACGGCGATGCGGCTGGTGCTTGCCCTGCCTCGGCCGCCCTGGACGAGGGCCACGTCGGCAGCGATGACGGCAGCGGGACGGTGCTCGAGATCAGCGCCGACGGGTTCACCATCGTGCCCGCCGACGGCGCGACCGACGACTCGGTCGACTTCCTGGCCCCCGCCAACGACGCCCTGGACTTCTTCGACGCGAGCCTGAGAGGCTCGGCGCACGCGCGCACTCAGCGGCCCTAGGCGGGGATAGACATTCGCCAGGGACGCTCGCTCCTCCTCCTCCTTCTCCTCCTCCTCCTCCTCCTCCTCCTCCTCCTTCTCCTCCCCCTCCTCCTCCTCCTCCTCCTCCTCCTCGTCCTCCTGCCCCTCCTCCTCCTCGTCCTCCTGCTCCTCGTGCTCCTCACGGTATGAAGTTGGAGTCGCAGTGCGCCGCCCGCCGTGCGGCCCCTCACTTCCTCGCGCAGGCGAGCGCGCACCCGCGCAGCGCACGCCCCCGCCACATTCGGCAGGGCGCGGTGGCTCCTGTCCGAGCTCCCGGAGTTCTCGGTGCGCCGACCGGCCTGCGGGTGCTGCGCGCGGACGCCCAGGGCTACATTCGGGGGCAACGGTAGGGGGGGACGGCCATAGGCTTGGCATCGCTCGGACGTGTGCATTTTTCTTTTGGCGAGAACCATCGAGGAGCATCCTTGCTCATTTGGTGGAAAAACCACGCACGGAACCGAAACAAAAAAAAAAACATGGAATGGACGTCCGAGCGATGCCCTGTAGGGGGTTGCGAGGACATTCGTGCGAAGGTGGGGCCGCGGCGAGGAGAAGCGGCGGCGCCCCTGGCGCCCGCGCGCGTGGGCGTCGGCTCCCCACTGGCGTGCCGAGTGCGTCCGGTTCGCCGGCGAGCGCGCAAGGTTCGGGGCTGCTTTCATCAGGGGCAACGATCGGGGGGGGATAGCCAACGGGGGGGGATGCATCGACTCCCAATGGCCCACTGTGCGCCGATAGGGGCCCCACAGTCCCAACCTGCACAGCAAGGTGCGGATGTTTCTATCGGGGGCCTATCGCCGATTTATCGGCGATGCATCGCCGATTCCATGTCGACGCATCCCCCCTATGCTGGTCCTTCCCTATCGTTGCCCCTCATACGCTGTGCTGGCCACGCTGGAGCATGATGTGGGAGCCTTTCTCAGAGCCGACCGAGGTTTCGGCCCTCGCGGAGCAGCACGCCCTCGAGGAGCGGGCTTCCAAGGAGCAGCACGCCTTCCAGGAGCAGCGGCAAGCCTTCGAGCAGCCGCACACCTCACCGGAGCAGCAGCACGCCTTCGAGGAGCAGCATGCCGCCAACGAGCAGCACGCCTTCGAGGAGCAGCGCATCTTCGGGGAGCAGCAAAGAGCTTTCGAGGAGCAGCACACAATCAGGGAGGAGAGACAGCAATCCTCCGAGGACAAGCAGCAACCTTTCGTGGAACCGAAACGCAAACGCTTCTGAGGAGCAGCGCGCATTCGAGAACCAGTATGCCACCGAGGAGTAGCAAACAGCAAACAGCTTCCCACGAACAGCACGCCTTCGAGGTCTCGGAAGAGCATCGGTAATTACGACTTCGAGGGGAAGCATCCCGCCTTCGAGCAGCAACGCGCTTCCGACGAGCAGCAGCACACGCCCTCGTTGCGAACACACACACACACACACCGCCTTCGAGGATCGCAGCGCCTCCGAAGGGGCAGAGCGCCGCCAAGACGCTCGACGAGGCCCCCATGCAGTGCCCATAGCTCGACCGCGAAGTGAAGCAGAACGCCTTCGACCACCAATGCGAGCACTTCGCTGACGGAGATCGGCGCCCCTGCGGCACCGATGGCAGCAGCGCAGAGATGTAGAGCAAGCGTTCCAGAAGCTAATATCTGGCGATCGCGACACAATGGTCAAGATGAGAGCGGATCACAGTACGTTGTGTCGCGTAGATCTCCGCACCGTGCAGGTCTACCTCGCACTGCGCAAAGTATATCGACCGGCCCAGACGCGACGTAGGCTCCCTGACAGCTAAGGTTGAGTGCAGACCCTCTCTGGTAGACTGCTCGCAGGTGGGAGCCTCTTGAAGCGATTTCCTGCGCCGCGCAGTTTGGAGCATCTGCTGTGCTCGTCTGTGAAGGCAGACCTGCGCTCTGGTTCCCCCTCCGCATGTAACTAGTCATGCCGCAAGCCGAGAGCTTCACAGAAGGCGCTTCCCTGCGACGGGTCTCGGAGGCCGTCTGGTACCACGGTGAACTGCGCCTTCGGCGTTGCAGATCGATGCTGGTTCGACCCGACCCTCACCAGCAGCCGAGCGCGGGCCCTCTTCCTCCCCCTCCTCCATTTCGAGCGGGGGAGGTGGGTTGGAAGCTGGCGCAGACGCGGGCCTTCCCTCTTGCCCCTCTTCCCGCTCTTCCGCCCTCCCTCTTCTGCTCCTCCGTTCGGTCCTCCTCCTCCTGCTCCTCCTGCTGCCCTCCTCCTCTTCCTCCTCCTCCTCCTCCTCCTCCGCCTCCTCCTCCTCCTCCTCCGCCTGCTCCTCCTCTTCCTCCCTCTACTCCTGCTGGTCCTCGTCGTCCCTTGGTGCGGGAGGGGCGAGGGGGTGGAGGCGCAGCGGGCATAGCAGGCGCGGCCTGCCGCGTGTCCGGAGGTCGGCGCAGTACGACCTGCAGGCGGCGGTGGCGCACGACGGCGCGTCTCCCCGCTCAGGTCTGGGGGGCGGGGGGGGGGGGGCAACGGGAAGGAGAGCGCGGGAGTCACCACCCACCAAACCACCCCAACCCAACCCGAAGGCTCAGATTTACCCTCGATTTCCAGTGGGGGGGGGGGCCGGGGAACATCGAAAAAACACGTGTAAAACCCTTACCCCCCCCAACCCGAAATTCGGGTCTTCGGGTTGGGTTGGGGTGGTCTGGTGGGTAGTCAGGGAGGACCCAGGGGAATAGGGGAACAAAAAGTGGCACAAGCACAAAAACTCGGAGGTCCGCGCGAATTTCTCGGATCGGCGCTGGACCCCCTCCCTGGCGCGCGGAGCGCGCCAGGGGCGGCGCCGGAGGCGCCGCCGGGGGGTCCCAGCGCCGATCCGAGAAATCTGCGCGGACCTCCGCGTTTTTATGTTTATGCCACTTTTCCATACCTAGGCTCTGCCTAGAGGGTTCTTACTCGCTTAGCTTAAAGGAGCCGGGCAGTGCTACACGCCCCGGGCGGTTCCCCCGGTCCCCGCCCCGCGGTTCCCCCCAGTCGCGCCCCCTGAGCTTGGCTTAGCTTATCTCGTCTTAGCTTAGCTTGGCGTAGCTTAGCTTGGCTTAGCTTAGCTTGGCTTACCTTAGCTTAGCTTCGCTTAGCTTAGCCTAGCTTAGCTTAGCCTAATGTAGCTTAGCTTAGCGTAGCATAGCATGGCATAGCATAGCACAGCATAGCATACCATAGCACAGTATTGCATAGCATTGCTTAGCATAGCTTAGCATAGCGCCCCCTTAGCTTGGCTAGCTTATCTCGTCTTAGCTTAGCTTGGCTTAGCTTAGCTCGGCTTAGCTTAGCTTACCTTAGCCTAGCCTAGCTTAGCTTAGCTTAGCTTAGCTTAGCTTAGCTCATCTTAGCTTTGCCTAGCCTAGCTTCGCCTAGCGTAGCTTAGCTTAGCTTAGCTTAGCGTATATTGTCTTAGCTTAGCTTAGCTTAGTTTATCTCATCTTAGCTTAGCTTAGCCTAGCTTAGCTTAGCTATCTTAGCTCAGCTTAGCTTAGCTTAACCTATGCTGCTTTCCTAGGGGCTCCAACTCCTAGGTAGGGTCGCACTGGGATAATTTGTTCCCCTAGGGAAGCAGACACCGGTGTGACCACGCGAGGCGAAGGGCACGCCCAGGACGGGTCGCACTGGGGCATCCGACACACCTCGGGCACCAAGAGCACCCCCGGCGAACGCAAGGGCCCGTTCGAGAGCCAGGCCGATGCATTAGACATTGTGGGCTTCGAGGGGCGGGGCAAGAGCAGGGACGGATCGGGGGGAGGTGAAGCGGATGAACGAGGATGGGGGAGGAGGAGAAACGAAAAGGAGGGGCCATAGCTACGTGCGGGGAAGGACATACGTATATATGTGTATTTGATACGTGTATATGGGGGATGTGTGTGAGATGGAGGGAGAAGGAGGAGGGTAGGAGTGGTGGAGAGGGGCAGGAACGGGAATGAACAATGTTCACAAGACGAGGCGCAATAGGGAGAGGAGGAGTGAGGAAGAGTAGCTGAGAGAAGCAATGTAGTATCACATATGGGTTGGCTACACGCACGCAGGAGCAGGGAGGCAGGGGAGCAGGGAGGCAAAGAAGAGTGGGAGTGAGGGTGGGAAGGGGGAAGGTGACAGGCAGGTGAAGTAGGACTGGAACATTAGTAGAGGTAAGGTCAGGCGATCGTAAAAATGGATTAAGGGGGCGTGGATTAACGACGGGTCCTGTCTCCATGGGGAATCGCAAATTCCCGCCGCCGAGCGAGGCGGCACCGGCCGCATTCTGGGGAGGGCAATTCCCCTGATCCATGGATTTGGCGACCGCTCGCCAAATCCATGGATCGCTAATCCATGTTTGCGCGCCCCCGACATTTGCAGAAGGAAGGGCGGCGTAGTTGATTTGCCAGGTCATTATGTTTGCTACACCCGCGATGGCTCAGGCGCCGCCTTCTGTTGGGACCGTTGCCGAAGGTACTGTTTGCCATCCCATGCAGCAGCGCGAGTCGGTTGCAGAATATTCAAGGCCGCACGTCATGTAGCAACAGCAGCCTATGCGCATTGGCCATAACTTTCATGTCTGCGTGATGCATGCGTTTTCAGGAAAATGTGGTTGACCGCCCGCACCTTGTCTGCTGTGGCTCTCTCCTGACCCTCAGGGCAAAGATGCGCTCCAGGAGTCTGGCACATGTACGACGATTCCTTTGTACAGGACGCTCCCCGTCCAGACTTCCTCCCGCTGCTGCACAATCGCGACGGCGTGCTTTGAGCCTTTTGAGTGACTCGCCTGTGTGCATGGACGTGTCGACCGGCTGGGCGCACCGCCAGCTGCAGGCCTGAGCTTGCTCCTGTACATCCCGCACGCTCCGAGGGCTCTCTGGTCGCCTGCGGCCCTCTCCTCCTGTTCCTGCCGCCTCCCACCAAACCACCCCAACCCAACCCGAAGGCCTCAATTTGCCCTCCATTTCCAGTGGGGGGGGGTCCGGGAACATCGAAAAGACACATATGGAGCCCATACCCCCCTCAACCTGAAATTCGGGTCTTCGGGTTGAGTTGGGGTGCTCTGGTAGGTAGTCAGTTCCTGCCGCCTCCCACCTGCCTCCTGTGCCCAACTGGCGCAGCAGTGGAGCAGCCCTGCAAGCGCCCGACCGGAGCTCGGTGCCGAGACGCCGCCGACCAAGCATTTTTGAGCACCTTCGGCGCTTGGGCCCTTGCCGGTCCCCGGGGCTGTTCAAATGACACCCATGCTACGGAAGACCAGGTTCGTATCGTCTAGGTCGTCCCGCGGCTTCGAGGTGGTGCTCTTGGCCCACCCTTCACCGGACAGCTGCTAGCAGCTCATCTCCGTGAAGTCGAATGGTGGAGGGGGGCAGGATTTGTCCTCCCCAGCGCGTCCTCCCGCTCTACGGAAGACCTGGAACAGCTTTTCTTTTGATTCTCGGGTCGAGAGCGCACCTCTTCCGGTCGAGGCTAAGCGGGCCGCGCGAAGCGTGGATTAACAAAGAGGGGGGGAAGGGAATGAGCGCAGCAGGGAAGACCTGGAACAGCCTCACGCGGTTCACGACGGAGATCCCGATGGGGGGCCACGATGGTCCAGCGATTTCGGAGGCCGGGGCCCGCCCCCCACACGGTGTGAGAAGCACAGCCGTGCTGCACCTCTGCATACAGGCTGCCCATGGGACGACGATGCGGGACGAGGAGCCGCTGGCCGGGGAAGGGGCCCGAGTCGTTTGCGGACCACGCCGTGGATACGGAGACCACGGCGCTGAGCAGGCGAAAGTCCCCCCCGCCCCCGGTCCCGACGCCCATGCCCGAGACTGCGAGTCAAGGCGTCGGGACTGGGGGTGGGGGTGGTTTTCCCCCATTCCTGGGCCCCGAAAAACCACCCCCATCCACCAGTCCCGACCCCTTGGATCGCGGGCTCGGGGATGGGCGTCTGGACTGGGCTCTCTTTTGACACCACTAGAAACCTATCAGTCTTCGCTGTTAGGTAAAAAAGATGAGCGCACGCAGTCGGAAGATGCAGGGTGCATGGACGTCCGAGCGATGGCGAGAGGAGACGAGTCTATGAATATGTTTGCGCTGTTGCAGAAGGAGCCTCTTTGAGCAGCCAGTGCCCGCATCGAAGATGGGTGGTCAATGAAAACAGACTCCAGACCACGTTAAGCATAATATAGCCCCTAACCCTAAGAACACAATGAATTATTGGCCTATGTTAGGTCCTCGGTTTGTAAGGCAATCGCTAAACGTGTGGGTGGCTTCGTCTGAGACGTCTTCAAGTAGCATCCTCTAGCTCTGATGCTGTTTGGCCCTCCGAACTGAGGTCCCCTCCCAAAGGATTAGGGGCGGTTCTATTGCTCCTCATGACCTCATCGTTCTTCGGCCACCGTGTTCCGGGCCCTGGCGGTGCCTCGCCGAGCTGGGCGGCCGTGCGATGTGCCTTTCGTACGCCTGGTCTGAGAGCCTCCGGGTTTGAGCACTGCGTGGCCACTGCGTGATAGGAATCACCATTCTCGTTCTGCTCTTTTTGTGTATGTTTGCCCTCCTAACTAGGTTTCTTTCTACGCGTCTGTGGATGTGTGTGTCTGTCTCCCTCTCTCTTTCTCTCTCTTTCTCTGTCTCTGTCTCTTCCTATCTCCCTCTCCCTCTCCCTCTCTCTCTCGCGTCTCTTTTTCCAGCAGCCGTCACGGCAATGCCGCTGACAGCGAAGCACAGAAGCGAGACCAGGGCGATCGGCCAAACCGATGCTTGCTCCCAGCCACCAGCTGAGCGACGAAACAAACTTGTCCAATGGTGCCGACATTCGCGCGTAATTAAGCTGCTCGCGTGAGGTCGCGCGTGAGCGCCCTCGTCTCCAGTGTGGCGTGGTGTGCAAGCGGCCCGCGTCAGCCACCGCGTAGGGTTGCTACGTACGTAATCGCGCGTGAGGCCGGTTTAGGCAAGTTTCTGATCGTCGTTCAGATGTGCCTGCTGTGTTCTGTACAGTTTCTGGAGGACCACGCTGCGATTGCTGATGGGCCTGTTTTCCACCACCACCACCATAAGCTGGTGGGGGGAAGGAGGAGGATGAGGAGGAGGACGAGGAGGAGGAGGAGGATGAGGACCCCCCCCCCTCCTAATTACTCTTGGTGGTGGCGGCGGAAAACAAGCCCACCAATTGCAGCCACGCTGCCGCTCTGGCAGAGCCGCTCGTCCGCCTGCCGTCTCGCTGTCGGATCGCCTTCCGCGCTGCCCTCCGGAGCCCTGCAGGAGCTTCGCGAGGACGCCCTGCAGAGGACGTCCGCGGGCATGAGGAGGAGCCAGGAGTAAAAGAAGTCGTACAATGAGGAATGCGATGACCCAGGATCGTGCTCACGATGGCGTGTAATTTGAATGACCTGGAGCACGATTTGTTGTTCTCAAGTCGCGTGGGCCGTCTTTATACTCAGGCTGTGCTGAGCTGATATTCGGCGAAAGCACATCAGACACTGCGTCGTAGACCTGAGGTCACTCAAACTCGTGCCTCGGGGCACAGTGGCGAATGTGGTGGGGGGCGCGGGTTGGGGGATTTCGCGCTGCCGCAGCCAAGCGAACGTCTGTCTTCACACGTTCTCTTGGAACTGCGAGCGTGCAAGGGCACGGACGGTTGAACTTCCTTGCCCACGGTCCGAAGTTTGCTGCCACCTCTCTCCAAACCAGCCCGCGTCTACCGTTTCTTCCGCCCTCCTCGACCTTCCTCGCCATGGTCCTCCCGATCGTCTTCCGATGCCATTCTCCCGGCCCCTTCTTTCTCCACGCACCAATCCCTTTCTCCCCCCCCCGTGTTGGTGCGACGCGGGCGTTGCGTGACCTCGTCAGTTAGCGGATTCGGCACGGAACCGACGCCGGCGCCCATGGTCGGCGCAGCCTTCTATGTGGCCACGACGCGCGCGAGGGGCGTAGCGAAGTGATTTGGGAGCGCACGGGATGTTGCGTGTCGCGGTCGTCTCGCCCCCGCTCTCGGGCGTTCCGCGGGGGTTGTCCAATGTAGCACTGATGTTTCGTTGCCTGGCCTGAGCCACATCGCCTAGAGCGCATGGCTTACACCGCAAAGTTTGCCAACGTGTGCCTTGCGCGGCAGCTTGCGTCACAGAGCTTGCACAACTGCGTCTTGCACATTGCTTGCGCCACCCAGCTCTGTGGTCGACCTAATCCTACGCATAATTTTCACATAACGCACCCACGGCACCACGCAGCCCTCCAACGAGTAGCTTGCCAACCCGTGGCTTACATCGCATAGCTTTCAATACGCGGTTCACACCGCATTGCTGAAGCATCATAGCATGCACTGCGTCGCCCACGCCGCGCATCTTATACCGCATATCTTACGCCTTGCAGCTTGCGCCGTAAAGCAGACGCCACGGGGCCCACTCCGCATAGGTTGCACCGCTTGCGCCGCGGAGCTTTCAAAGCATAGTTTACACCATGTGGCATGCACCGCATGTCAAACCCTGCGTTGTAGACCATATAGCTTACACCTGTAGGTCACATCGCGTAGCCCACACCACGTATATGACTCTACACAGCTTGCTTCCGCATAGTTCACGCCAGTTTTCCAGATGGGATCCCATAATGTAGCGTGCGCTACACGGAGTAATCAACCTCCGTCCGGGGCTCGCGAAGGCTTACTGTTCCGCATACACGTTGTTTGGGGCCCAGCGTGCCATAATTCATTGCTTGGGGTCCACGTTGCTTGGGGTCTTCAATGCAAGAACCCACTGTTTGGGGTTCACCGATCCATTCTCTGCAGCCGATTGCGTTCAACGGCGAATTCCCTCCTCCTCCATATGAGGTTGGCACCAGCATTGTTTCCCCCCACAGTTGCGGGCACCTGACCGGTTGGAGACAACTCCCTGCTGAGGTGCCTCCAATTGACCAGCTGAGTTGCCTCCAGCTGACCATTAGTTGGAGGTGATTCCCAGTTGATTTGCCACCACCTGACCGTCAGTCGGGGGGAACTCCCAGCTGGGTTGTCTCCGACTGACCAGCTGAGGTGCTTCCAGCTGGCCGTCAGTTGGAGGCATTTACCAGCTGAGTTGCCGCCAACAGGCTAGCTAAGTTGCCTCCAACTGACTGTCAGTTCCAACTGGCCGTCAGTTGGAGGTAACTGCAAGCTGAGTTGCCTCCAACTGACAGCTGAGTTGCCTCAAACTGGCCGTCGGTTGGAGGCATTTCCCAGTTGAGTTTCCTCCAACTGGCCAGTCGAGTTGCCTCCAACTGACCGTCAGTTGGAAGCAACGGGCCGCTGTATTGCCCCCAGCTGACCCGTTGAATTGCCTCCATATGGTCCGTTGAGTTGCCTCCGACTGACCAGCTGGGTTGCCTCCGACTGGCCGTCAGTTGGAGTCAACTCCCTGCTGCGTTGCCTCCAGCTGACCAGAGTTGCCTCCAGCCGACCATCAGTTGGAGGCAGCTCCCCGCTGTGTTGCATCCAGCTGACCAGCTGTGTTCCCTCCAACTGACCGTCAGTTAGAGGCAATTCCCAGCTGCGTTGCCTCCAATGACCAGCTGGATTGCTTGCAAGTGACCTTCAGTCGGAAGCATATCCCAGTTGAGTTGTCTTTTGCTGACCATAGGTTCGAGGCAACTCCCAGCTGAGTTACCTCCAACTGACCAGCTGAGATGCCTCCAACTGACCGCCAGTTGGAATCAACGGGCTGCTGAGTTGCTTGCAACTGACCAGCTAAGTTGCCTCCAACTGGCCAGTCGAGTTGCCCCCAACTGACCGTCAGTCGGAGGCAACTGACCAGCTGGAGGCAATTCCCACCTGAGCTGCAGCCAACTGGCTAGCTGGCGGCAACTGACCGTCCGTTGGCGGCAATTGACCCTTGAGCTGCCTCCAACTTATTGACAATTGGAGGCAGCTCCCAGCTGAGTTGCCTCCAACTGGCCAGCTGAGTTGCCTTCAGCTGACCGGCAATTGGAGGCAACTGCCAGCTGAGTTCTCTCCAAATGACCAGCTGTGCTGCCTCCAACTCACCGTTAGTTGAGTGCAACTGACCGTGGCGTTGCCTCCAACTGCCCGTCAGTTGGAGGCACCTTCAACTTGTGTTGCATCCAACTGACCCGCTGAGTTGCCTCCGACTGACAGTCAGTTTGAAGCAACCCCCAGCCGAGGTGTCTCCAACTGACCGGCTGAGTTGCCTCCAATTGACCAGCTGGGGGTTGCTCCCAACTGTCCGTCAGCTGGAGGCAACGGACCAATTGAGAGGCAACCCCCAGTTGAGTTGCCTCCGATTGACCAGCTGGGTTGCCTCCAGCCGACCGTCAGTTGGAGGCAACTGCAAGCTGAGTTGCCTTCAATTGACGAGCTGAGCTGCCCCAATGGACCGTCAGTTGGAAGCGACTCCCAGCTGAGCTACCTCCAAGTGACCCGCTGAGTTGCCTCCAATTGCCCAGCTGGAGTTGCTTCCAGCTGACTGCCAGCTGGAGGCAACTTCCAGCTGAGTTGCCTGACCAGCTGACCGTCAGTTGGAGGCATCTCCCAGCAGAGTTGCCTCCAATTGAACAGCTGGGTTGCCTCCAGCCGACCGTCAGTTGGAGGGGAAGCTGAGTTGCCCTTAACTGACCGGCTGAGCTGCCTCAAACTGGCCAGCTGAGTTGCCCCGAATGGACCGTCAGTTGGAAGCGATTTCCAGCTGAGCTACCTCCAACTGACCCGCTGAGTTGCCTCCAACTGCCCAGCTGGCTTGCCCCCGCTGACCGTCAGCTGGAGGCAACTCCCAGCTGAGCTACCTCCAAATGGCCAGCGGAGTTACCATCAAGTTGGAGACAACTACCAGCTGAATTGCCTCCAACTGACCAGCTGAGTTGCCTCCAACTGGCTGTCAGTTGGAGGCAGCTGACCAGTTGGAGGCAACTCCCAGCTGTGTCGCTTCCAACTTACCAGCTGAGCTACATCCAACTGACCGTCCGTTGGAGGCAACCCCTAGCTGAGTTGCCTCCAGCTGGCCGATCGCTGGAGGCAGCTCCCAGCTTTGTTGCCCCAAGCTGACTAGCTGAGTCGCCTCCAACTGATCGTTAGTTGGAGGCAACTCCCAGCCGAGTTGACTCTACCGTTCGTCAGTTTGAGGCGGTTCGCCCCTGAGTTGCCACCAACTGACCGTCAGTCGGAGGCAACTCCCAGCTAAGTTGCTTCCAACTGACCATCTGGGTCGCCTCCAACCTATCGTCTGTTGGAGGCAACTGACTGCTAAGTTGCCTTCGACCGACCAGCGGAGTAATTAGCCTTCAACTGTCCGTCCGTTCGAGGCAACTCCCAGGTCAGTTGCCTCCAACTGGCCAGCTGAGGTGCCTCAAACTGGCCGTCCATTGGAGGCAACTCCAAACTGTATTGCCTCCATCCGACCGTCACTTTGAGGCAGCTCCCAGCTGAGTTGTCTCCAACTGGCCAGTTGATTTGCCTCCAACTGACCGTCAGTAGGATGCAACAATTCCCAGCTGAAGTGCCGCCAACGTACCAACGGAATTTCCCCCAACTCGCCGTCAGTTGGAAGCACCTTTCAGTTGGGCGACCTCCAACTGACCAGCTGAGTTGCCGTCAACTGACCAGCTGAGTTGTCTCCGACTGACCGTCAGTTGGACGCAACTGACCGCTGAGTTGTCTCCAACTGACCGTCAGTAAGAGGCAACTCAAAGCTGAGTTACCTCCGACGGACCAGCTGAGTTGCCTCCAGCCAGCCGTCAGTTGGAGGCAGCTCCCAGCAAAGTTGTCTCCAACTGACCAGCTGAGTTGCCTCCAGCTGACCGTCAGTCGGAGGCACCTCCTAGCTGAGCTGCCTCCAACTGACCAGCTGGGTTGCCCACAACTGATCGTCAGCCGGATGCAACCCCCAGCTGAGTTGCCTCCAATTGACCAGCTGAGTTGCATCAAACTGACCGCTTCTTGGAGGCCCTTCCCAGGACAGTTGCCTCCAACTGAGCGCCAGTTGGGGGCAACTGACCATTAGGAGACAAGCCCAAGTTGAGTTTCCTCCAACTGAACAGCTGGGGGGCGCCTCCAACTGACCGTCCGTTGGAGGCAACTCAGCCGGCACCAACTGGCCGTTTGTTGGAGGCAACTTCCATTTGAGTTGCTTCCAACAGGCCAGCTAAGTTGCATTCAACTGACCGTTCGTTGAAGGCGACTCCCAGCTGAGTTGTGTTCATTTGACCAGCTGAGTTGCCTCCGACGGACAGTCAGTTGGAGGCAGTCCCAGTTGGAGGCCTCTAACTGACCGTCAGCTGGATTTACACTCCAGATGGCTTGCTTCCAACTGGCCAGCTGGGCTGCCCCCGACTGGCCGTCAGTTGGAGGCAACTGGCTAGCTGAGTTGCCTCCAGCCCCCTGTCATTTGGAGGCAACTCAGCTGGAGGTTGCCTGCGACTGACGAGCTGAGTTGCCTTCAACTGCCCAGCTGAGTAGCCTCCAACTCACTGACCCTCAGTTGGAGGGAACTCCCAGGTGAGTTGCCTCCAACTGACCGCCAGTTGGAGGCGACCCCAACCGAGCTGCATCCAACGGACCAGCTGAGTTGCCCCCAACTGACCGGCACTTCGGTGCAGTACCCAGCTGAGTTGCCTCCAACTGACCACCAGAGCGTTTTATTATTGAATCGCTTCGCTCATTCCGCCAGCCCATACGGTCTCATGTCTGCCGTTTGCCCGAGGGCCTGGTGTCAATGCGGCGCTTTGGGGGTTCCTGGGGCCGCTTGGGGGACTCCTGGGGCGCTCGGGGGGGCATTTGGGGGGCCTCCTGGGGCCGCTTGGGGGACTCTTGGGGGCCTCCTGAGGGCCTCGTGGGGGCCTCTTGGGGCCTCTTAGGGGCCTCTTGGGGCCTCGTAGGGGCTTCTTAGGGCCGAGGGCGCGAAATTTTGTGTTCGTGTTCCCTCTCTGGGGCCCCTTTGGGGGTGTTCTTGGGGCCCTCTTGGACCGTCTTGGAGGCTTCTTGGGCCGTCTTCGAGCCCTCTTGGGCCATCTTGGGGCCCTCTTGGGGGCCTCTTGGGCCCTCTTGGGGCGATCTTGGGGGCCTCTGGGGCCGTCTTGGGGCGTCGGGAACCGAAAAGGTGGAAGCTCCAAAATCTCTCAAAAACCTAAGGAAAAACAATGAATTTTGCCTCCGGGGGCCCTCTTGGGAGTGCTCTGGAGGCCTCTTGGGGCGTCTGGGGGCTATCTTGGGCGTCTTGGAGCGATCTTGTGGCATGTCGGACCCCTCGTGTACCATCTTGGGGGCCTCTTGGGGGCCTCTTGGCCTTTCTTGGGGCTCTCGGGGACGTCTCGGAGCCCTGTTGGTGCGCTCATGGAGCGCTCCTGGAGCGCTCTGGGGGACTCCTCCCGGGACTCTCTCAGGACCTTGCCGGGGTACTTTTCGTCCGGGGACCCCCAGGGGCCGCCCCGCGCGCGCGAACTAGAGAATTCTTAACCAGTTACCGGAGATCTTAGCACGCCTCTGGCCCGTTGGGCCGGCGAATTGCTCTTTGTTGGAGGCAACTCCTAGCTGAGTTGCTTCCAATTGATCAGCGGAGTTGCCTCCAACTGACCGTCAGTTGAGGGCAACTTACCAGTTGGAGACAACTCCCAGCTGAATTTTTTCCAACGGACATGCTGAGTCGCCACCAATTTATCGTCAGTCGGAGGCAACTCCCAGCTGAGGTGTCTCCAGCTGACCGTTAGTTGGATGCAATTCCCAGCTGAGCTGCCTCCAACTGACCAGCTGAATTGCCTCCAAATTACCAGCTCAGCTGCCTCCAACTGACCGTCTGTTCGAGGCAGATCCCAGCAATTGACCAGCTGGGTTGTCTCTAACTGACCAGCTGAGTTGCCTCCAACTGACCGTCACTTGGAAGCACCTCCCAGCTGAGCTGCCCCCGACTGACCAGCTGAGTTGCCTCCAACTGACCTCCAGTTGGAGGCGACTCAGCTGAGTTGCCTCCAAATTGCCAGCTGAGTTGCCTCCTCCTGTCTGTCAGTTGGAGGCAGCTGACCAGTCAGAGTCAATTCAGATATGAGTTGCCTTCAGCTGACCAGTTGAGTTGCCTCCTGTTAGAGGCAATTCCTAGCGTAGTTGCCTCCAACTGACCGTCAGTTGGAGTCAACTCCTAGTTGGAGGCAATTGGCCATTTGGAGGTAACTCCCAGCTGGTCTGCGTCCAACTGTCCGTCAGTTGGATGCAGCTCCACCCTGCGTTTCCTCCAACTCCCCGTCAGTTGGAGGCAACTCCCAGTTGGAGGCATTTGACCAGATGGAGGCAACTCCCATGTGAGTTGCCTCCAACTGACAGTTAGTGGGAGGCAGCTCTCAGCTGAGTTGCCTCCAACTGACCGTCAATTGGAGTCACCTCCCAGTTGAGGCCCACTGCCAGTTTGAGGCAATTCCCAGCCGAGTTGCCTCCATCCGACATCCAAATTGGAGACAACTCCCCGCTGATTGGCTTCAACTTACCGTCAGTTGGAGGCAACTCCTAGTTTGGGCCGACTGCCAGTTGGAGGCAACTCCCAGCTGAGTTGCCGCCAGCTGACCGACAGTTGGAGGCAGCTCCCAGTGGGTCGAGACTGATCCGTTGGAGGCAACTCCCAGCTGAGTTGCCTCCAACTGCCCGCTACACGGCGGCAGCTCCAAGCTGCGTTGCTTCCAACTCCCCGTCAGTTGGAGGCAACTCCCAGTTGGAGGTAACTGACTAGTTAAAGGTAATTTCGGCTGAGTCGCCTCCATCTCACCGTCAGTGGGGGGCAAGTCAGCTGAGTTGCACCCAGCGTCCCGTCATTGGAGGCGAACCGCAGTGGGGGGCAACTGACCATTTGGAGGCATTTCCGCGCTGAGTTGCCTCTCGTTGATTGTCTGTTGGATGCAACTCCCAGCGCAGTTGGCTCCAACTCCCCGTCAATTGGAGGCAACTCCCAGTGGGAGGCAACTGACCAGTAAGAGGCAAATCCCAGGTGAGCTGCCTCCAACCGACCGTGATATGGAGGCAGCTAAGCTGGGGTTTGCTTCGAACTGACCGTCAGTGGGAGACAGCTTCCAGCTCAGTTGCTTAGCTCAGTTGCCTCCAACTGACCGTCAGTTGGAGGCAGCTCCCAGCAAAGCTGCCTCCACCTCCCCGTCAGTTGGAGACAACTTCCCGCGGGGGGCAACTGACAGGCTGGAGGTCACTCCCAAATTAGTTGCCTCCATCTGACTGTCAGATGGAGGCAACGCCCAGCTGAGTTGCCTCCAGCTCCCCGCCAGTTGGAGGCATCTCCTAGTTTGAGGCTTTGTTTAGTTGGAGGCAACTCCCGGCTGAGTTGCCTCCGACTGACCGTCAGTGGTAGGCAATTCAATTCCCGAGGCAACATGGCAGAAGACCATTTCAACAGACGACCGGTTCAACAGGGACCTGTTCAACAGACGACCGGTTCATCAGACACCGCTTCCACAGAAGACTGGTTCAGCACCGCCCGCTTCAACGAAGACCCATTCAACAGGACCGGTTCCGCAGAACCGTCTCCGCGGATAGGGTTCCACAGCGCCGGTTCTGCAGGACCGTCTCCACAGAATTGGTTCCACAGGCCCAGTTCCGCAGGGCCGGTTCCGCAGGCGGGTGTCCGCAGGACTGGTTCCACAGGGCCGGTCCGCTGGCGCTCCAGAGACTCCAGGCCTTTTGGGTGCTCCCTAACGCTCCGGACCAGGCGCTCGAGCCGGGCACTCCAGCCTGCCCGCCCGACTCGCCCGCCCGACTCGCGTGCCAATTGGATGATGCGCAATATTTGGATGTCCCGCCCGACCCGACCCGACCCGCCCGCCCGACAGGGCCCTCCCGCCCGACCCGACCCGTCCCGCTCGTTAGGACCCGCCCGACCCGCGCCGCCCGTCAGAGAGCATTCGCATGCCAATTCGATGGCGCATCATGCTCCATGTCCCGCCCGCCCGACCCGACCCGACCGTTCCGCCCGGTAGGGCCCGCCCGCCCCGCCCCGCCCGGTAGGGCTTCGCGTGCCCGATCGACGATGCATCATAGTCTAATGTCCCGCCCGCCCGCCCTACCCGTCCCGCCCGTTAGGGCCCGCCGCCCCACCGGACCCGCCTCGCCCGTTAGGGCCCGCCCGCCCCCCCGACCCGACCCGCCCGTTGGGATGCTCGCGTCCCACGCGCCATGCATTCATGTCCCGCCCGTCCGACCAGACCCGACCCGCCCGTTAGGGTCCGCCCGCCCGACCCGACCTGAAACGCCCTCTAGGGTCCGCCCGAACGACCCGACCCGCCCCGCCCGTTAGGGCCCGCCCGCCCGCCCGACCCGACCCGCCCGTAGGGCCCTGCCCGCCCGAGCGGACCCGCCCATTGAGGTCCCGCCCGCCCGCCCGCGACCCGACCCGCCCGTTTGGGCACTCGCGTGCCAATTTGACTGCCCATCGTTCTTCAATGTCCCGCCCACCCGACCCGACCCGACCCGCCCGTTAGGGCCCGCCCGCCCGACTCGACCCGCCCCGCCCGCCCGACCCGACCTGCCCGCGAGGATACTCGCGCCCCCTTTCGATGACGCGGCAGACATTGATGACCCGCCCGCCCGACCCGACCAGACCGGCCGCCCTCCCGACCCAATCCGACACGCCCGTTAGGGCTACCCGGCTACCCCGCCCGACCCGCCCCGCCCCGCCCGTGAGGGCCCGCCCGCTCGCCCGACTCGACCCGCCTGTTTGGGCCCTGCCCGCCCGAGCGGACTTGCCCCGTGGGGGTCCCGCCCGCCCGACCCGACCCGCTCGCTTGGGCATTCGCGTGCTACCTCGATGCCGCGCAATATTGCATTGTCTCGCCCGCCCGACCCGCCCGTCAGGGTCCGCCCGCCCGACCCGACCCGACCCGACCATTAGGGCCCGCCCGACCCGCGCCACTTCGATGGCGCATCATGCTTTAATGTCCCGCCCGCCCGACCTGGCCCGACCCACCCGTTAGGGTCTGCCCGCCCGACCCAACCGGCCCCGCCTGTTTGGGTCCGTCCGCCCGTCCGCCCCCCCCCCCCCGCCCGTTAAGGTGCTCCCGGGCCAACTCGATGATGCATTCTGCTTCGATGTCTCGCCCGACCCGACCCGACCCGACCCGCCTGTTAGGGCCCGCCCGCCCGACCCGACCCACCCCGCCCGTGCGGGCCCGCCCGCCCGCCAGACCCGTCCCGCCCACTAGGGCACTCGCGTGCCAACTCAATGATGCATCATATTTTGAATGTCACGACCCGCCCGTGAGGGCCCGCCCGACCCGACCCGCCCGTCAGGGCACTCGCGTGCCATCTCGCCGGACGGGGGGCGGGGCGGCGCCGCCCCCCGCCCCCCGCCCCACCCGGGAGAAGGCAATTCCCAGTTGAGTTGTTCCCAACTGGCGGCCAGTTGCCGGCAACTCAAATGGGAGTTGCTTCCAAGTGTCGGCCGGTTGGAGCCAGCTCAGCTGGGGGGTGTTTCCAACTGGCGGTCAGTTGGAAGCAACTCATGTGGGAGTTGCCTCCAACTGGCCATCAGTTGGAGGCAGCCCAACTCAGCGGATGGGACGGGGGACGGAGCGCGGCGCCACCCCGTCCCGCGGTCCGCCCGGGAGTTGCCTCCAACTGGCAGTAGGCCCCCACTGGGAGTTGCCTCCAACTGACGGTCAGATGGAGGCAACTCAGATGGGAGTTGCCTCCAACGGACGATCGCTTGGAGGCAACTCAACTGGGAGTTGCTTCCAAGTGGCATTAGGCCCCCACTGGGAGTTGTATCTGTACCTACCCGTGCCGGCGCCGCAGCGTACGGCTGCAAGGTCGTCTCCTACAATGCGCACGGCTCGGACGAGCGGGGTCGTTGAGGCTGGGGCACCCAGCCCGGCGCGGCACCCTGTGGCCTCCGCTGGGTGCGCGTCAGCGCAGTCTGGCAGTGCAACTGCGCAAGATGCAAGCCTTGTGGGCGGTAGGCCCTCGGCACTGGGCATCCACAGAGTGGTCCTTGCCCCGGCAACCATGGGGCGGCCAGCGATGGAACGCGCTCCCCCGTCGAACGTGACCTTCATTGGGGACCGATCTGGGTCTGGGAAGGGGTATCGCTCTACGACAAACTCGTCCCCGTCGGTCAGCGGCCCCGTCTGCGCGCAGGGTTTGGCAGTGCATCCGGCAGGTGCGGCAGAACTGTCCGGTCCACGTGGCGTTGTGGCTCGAGTTGTCCGTCCGCGGGCAGGGTATCCAGCCGGGTCCCGCCAGGAGCCAGCCGGCTTGTGGTCGATCACACGGGAGGTGAAGGAGTGGAGCTCCCGTGGACTCTGGGAGCTGCCTCATATCCCCGCTGGCACGTTCTTCCCTCCTGGTCCCGTGGGGGCGGGCATACCCTGCGGCAGTTCTGGTAGGGAGCATTGGCATACATCCTGCGCGCGCGTGGGTCGCGTGCTCTCAGGCGTCCTCCACGTCTGCACCCGAGTACGGGAGCAGATCGTCTGCGGGGGGCGTCTTCGTCGTGGTCCTCGAGCCTGCTGATCACCATGCCTGCCCGGATGAGATTAGCGGCTGTATCAGCATCCAGCGGAGCATGGGACAGCGCAACCGTGTACCTGTCGGCCGCCTGATGCAGCATGGCACAGAGGGTGTGCGCATGCGCCCCCGGGTTCGTGACGGCGTCGCACAGGTTCTCTGGAAAGCCGTCCGGTCGCACCAGACTACAGGCCAGCGCGGCCGCCACGCCCCGTGCAAACATACACTTTTTTTGGTCAGCCGCCCCGAGACTAAGGTCGGGGAGCGAAGGCGACGTCCTGGCCACGGGCGAGGCTAATTTGCAAGACAATTCGCCGCCAGCCAGAGTAGGCAATTGCAAACATACACGCGCGGCACCGACAAAAACGCACGAGGACTGGACGTCCGAGCGGTGGCGGGGCCCCCCCTTGCCCGGGCTCCTCGTGCACCCCGCCGCTCCTCTCGGGGCTGGGGCACCCGGGCCCCGCTCCTCGTCGGGCGCTCCCTGGTGGCGGCCGGAGGCGACCAGAAAGTCCGAGCGATGGCATCGCTCGGACGTGCGCATTTTGCCTCCGGCGGGGGCCATCGAGTCTGATCAGTGGGAAACCGACCCCAGCCCCCACAACTGTGGATTTTACATGTCAGCATTTTGCATTTACGTCGAATGAGCGTAACTGTAGGCGCCCTGCCGCAGGGGGGGCCCGCGCGCGCGGCGACGTCCTGGGCCCGCTCGACGCGTCCGCGCCCGCGCCGGTATTCCCAGGGCGGCGCGTGCCACGGCCGCGGCTCGCAGTTTGAGGCGACGGCGGCGTTGTCCCTCGCGCGGCGGCGCCGCTGGCCCAGCCGAGGGCTCCTGCGCCCGCCTCCGTCGTCCCCTCCTGGCCTTGCCGGCGGAAAATTTAGAACGGGAGCGTTTCTCTTGGTCCAATATAATGTTTTGTGGCGTTTATGTAAACACGTTTTTCTGTTTATAAAAGTTTTTCGGGGCTCTTCCGCGCGAGACTTTCTGCTTCGGAGAAATTTAGATTGATATGTTGTATGGAGTTTGCTTGTGTTTTGGGTCGAAACTTTTTGATGCGCGCCCGTGCGGGGCGGGCCCCGGGCGCCGCGTGGGGTTCTTGCCAGCGCCGCCAAGGGCCGACGCGCCCATTGGTTTCTGCCCTGGCACGAGTGCGCGGATGTCCACAAGGATTTTGGGCGTGGACCGCATGCCAGCACGAGGAAACGCCAAGTTCAAACGCCAATGAGCATGGCAGCATCGCGCCGTTCGCATTGAATGTCTCGGCGTTGTCGTTGGCTGACCGTCGAGCAGAATCCGCTCTCAGTTCGCGCGCTGTTTGACGGTCCCATTGGTCTACAGCTTCTCGTGTGGGGGGCGGGGGGCGTTTCTCATGTGTTCGAGGCGCATCTCGGACCAGCTTGCCAAAAAAGAGTTTCGCGCGCGACATCGGACAAACAAATACCAGGAGTGGGCGCCCGAGCGATGGCCAGGCATTTTTTGGGGGGCCCGAGACTCGGCGGCGAGCCCAGGGGGAAGTGAGAAGGAAGTGGCGTTCTCGAAAGGCGCGGAAGTCCCCAGGGCTTCTGAGGAGTCTTCTCAGCCTTCCCCGAAAACGCAAGACTTCCCAGAGAGTGCGAGGGGCTTGTTACCTTCTGAGAAGGCCTTCTGTTTCCCAGTTCCCCCCCCCGCCTGCCGCCGAACTACACATTGTCAGGAGGAGGAAGCCACATCCGCTCAAAATCGGTCCCCGGGGCCCCTTCCGGGCCCCATCTGGAGCAGTTCTCCCCCCGGCACAGCCCGTTGTGCACAGCCCCGAGGCCCAGGAACGGCCCACCGGAGGCCGAACATGAGCATGAAAGTTCTGCGGGCCCAGAGCCTCGAACGCTTTACTGCGCTCCGTCACTCGTCCACTAAATCCTTGTTCGCTTTCTCCGTCGCCCCCTCATCATTCAGGAGGAATAGAAACACACAGACACAATTAATCCTCGATTCCCCAGAAAATATGGGAAAATATGGGAAGTGGGGGGGAAGACAGAAACCCAGAAAATATGGGAAAATATGGGGGAAAATCTTATTTGTGTGTATTTATTTGTGTGTCCTGGGCGCCCTTCAATCATCCGTCACCTCCTCTTCCTCCTTCTGCGGCCAGGGCTGCCGATTCTGATCTTCACGTTGTGCGATCGTCGGCCAGGCAGGCCCGAAGATGTTGGGGTCGGCCTCGCGCGCACTCTGCGTCGGATCATCGGTGTTCTGGTCGGTCGAAGGGTGGAGGGGTGCCAAAAGGGTTAGCAAACGATGATAAGTCTGCGAGCCCGCCTTTTCTTGTCCGCCGAAACCAGTGCTGGTCCACCTCAGACCCTCAGGCAACTCCAATGTGGGTGGTAGCTCCACTGTGAGCTTCGTGTACCCTTGTAATCCTTGCTTCAGAGTGCACGAGCGTAGACTCTCGTTCGAGACTCGATGAGACAGTGCCGAGTTAGCGCCGACTAGCGTCGAAGTAGTTAACATTGACTAGCGTCCATTCGCGCCAACGATCGTCGGATGCGAGCGAGGGGGGAAGTGAGAAGGAGAACGCCTTCTCAGACGGCTCGGAAGTTTCCGGCCTTCAGAGAAGTTCTCTGAGCCTCTCTGGGAAACACAGAAAATCTCACAGGAGGCGCGAAGTGTTTCTGAGAAGACCCGCCGCCTTCTGAGCAGCCTTTCTCCTTCTCCCAGGAAGGGGAAAATAAGAACACAGTCGCGATTTATCGTCGATTCCACCGAAAATATAGGAACATCTGGGAATAGGGGGGAAGACAAAAACCCAGAAAATACGAGGAACATGAGGGGAATCCGGTCATTTGTGTCTATTCCTGCGTGTGTGTCCCAAGGCCTCTTCATTCTCACTTCCCTCCCTCGCTCGCCGCCGAAACAGGCCGGCATCGGAGGCTCGCAAGGGGCTGCCACCGAGGCCCGAGGCCGCCCCTTCGGCTGCACGTGCGAGCGGCCACGCGCCGGAGTGGCCTTCTGGTGCGGGGCCCGCCGGGGCTCCCCGACCGTGTGGGATGCGCCGAGCAGCGGCTCGCGCGCTTGCTCGGCAGCACGTCATGCCCGTCTTTAGCGTCGACCAGCGTGGCCCCGTCTTTAGCGTCGACCAGCGTCGATTCGCGTTCAGGAGTCGATGAGAGGGCGCCGATTTAGCGTCGACCAGCGTCGATTCAGCGCCGATTCGCATCGATTCAGCGTCGACTAGCGTCGATTCGCACGAGTTGGTAAGATAGTGTAGGAGGCTCCGATGAGTTGCCACAGAGGCTGGGGCCTCCCGATCGCTGAATGCGCGTTTGCAGCGGCGCGCGCGCTTGGATGTGCCCTCCAGCGCCCTCCCGACCCCGCGCGCCAAAGATCGCTCTTTGCGTTGGGCCACTCCTGCGTGAGAGTAGCGTGCAGCCCGTGCCGGCCCTCGTTGCGCCGCCTGCATCGTAACTTTCCTAGGTTGCCCTTGCATCCTTCCCCTGCGTCCCATCCTTGGACGCTCTCGCTGGCCGCGCCCCCCCTCGCAAAGTGTCGACATGTCCATCCGAGGCCCTTGCATCCTTATCCTGCGTCCTTCTTCTACGGGTTGACTGTAGCACACGTTCGGAGCATCGTCGGGAGTTGCCACCGAGCGGAGGATGGGGAGCCACGCCTACATCCTCTTCTACCGCCGGCGGCAGGGCGCGCACCGGTCGTCGGAGCCGCCCCTGCCTGCCCCGCCGCCCGTCTTCCACGGGGTGCCCCCCCCCCCCTCCCCCTCCCCGCCTTCTCTGCCCCTTACTCTGCCTTGGGTGGCTTTCCATGCAAGTTAAGGTCATGTGAGGTCAATCCAGAACCACCTGCCGCTGCTACTTCAGGTCATTGCAGGCAATCTAAAGTCATTCAAGGGCAATTCAGGCAAATCAAGGGCCACCCCACCGGGCGCGTTTTCAGGTGACGGCGTTTGCGCTGGAGGTCTTGGCCTCCTAACTTCGCCATCGCCGTTGCCTCCTTTCCCTTTCAGTGCTGGTGGGCGCATTCCGTGCGTCTCCAGCGCAGGCAAGCGTCTGCCGCAAGCACGCGTGCGATGTGCGCCACAGCGCGCCGTAGTTGGCTTGGGTAGGCCTCAAACGAGTGCAACATGATTACCGGGAGCGCCCATGAAACAACCACCCAACTCTGCCTTCTCCGTCCACCGCACCTCTCCGCCCAGTCATGGCCGCGACGTAAAACAGTCGGGACGGGATGCTTTCTGTTGTTCTCGGTCTCGAGGGGCCTTCGCCTGGCCACGCGGCCGTCAGAAGGACACATGATGAGAAACGGGCCCTGGGGTATGCGTCGGGTCTCTCGGGGCACGCGTGGTGGAAGATCAGGGCGTCGCATGTTTGGGCTCGCCTCTGCCATTTACTACCGCGCCTCCCTTCCTTCCCTTCTCTCCTCCCCCCCAGGCCCCTCCTCCGTCCCCGCAAATGTTCCTTGGCTTTCCCCCTTCCTGGTCCCGCCCCCCCATTCTATTTTGGTGGAAACCTTAAAAATCCTTCCGGGTCAGATACTTTGAGCTTGTCGTCGCGTGCTCCAGAGGGGCGTGGAGTGGCGAGGGTCTTCATTAGTTCGGCCAGTTGCTAGCTCCACTCCATCCACCAGCCATTCTTCTCTCGGGGTCATGGCGGCGGCTGGTGCTGGGGACTGGTGGGGGGATCATTTTCGGCCACAGACAGGGAGGTGGAAGGCTCCATGGCAATACGTCCGTCGAGCGCCAGGCAGGAGGACAGGGGCCACCAGCGAGGAGCGCAGACGGTTGTCCTCGCCCGCGTCGAGGCGAGGGACCAGCCGGCAGCCACGGGGGGTATGCACCATCTGCGGTTGCGACAAGAACGGATGTTTCATAGAGTACTGCAAACATAACAGCGTGTGGTGTGATGAAGTTGTCAAGGGCGATCCAGGTGCCCATCATCCTCGCGGTCGTAGTGCCAGGTCGTGGTCTCGGCAAAGGAAGATCATGATAATGACGCAGCCGTCGAATACCAAAAGCAGCGCAGTACAATTGTTTAGTTGGATTTGCCCAAGCCAGTTCAGCATCCTGCCGGTACTTACCATTTTAAGGTGTTTCATCTCGAGCAACGACTGGATGATCATCGAGGAACCTTGGACATCTCGTAGCGAAAGTACGACAGGAACCGGAGCTGGCGGATCAGGATTAGAAATCAGTGGTTGTTGAGTTGACGGTGGCAGGCGGCATTGGGGCTAGAGCAGGCAGCGCTATCGTACAACGCATCATTCATATAGAGGGATGGCGCAACGGCCAACGATCTTTTCGACCTGGAATCATTCCTTGCGGCCGCTGAGCTTGAAGTGTCGGCAGCGAATTAAGAACAGTTTCAGCAGCGCGTGGCACATGTTCACGAATTGCTCAAAGCTTGCGTCAACTATCTTTTGCAGCTGGGCTGTAAACGTGATTGGGGGTCTTAAAAAGAGCACGCTGAGCATACGAGTCGCAAGTCCATATAATGGCCAATCTGACAGGTAAGCCGATTCCGACGGCAGTGCGTTCTCAGAGTGAGGTTGCCACTAGTGCCGAGCGCTGAAGCTGGCTGGGCCAGCAGTGGCTCGGCCTGCGCGGCCCCCCAAGAAACGGATGTCCGATCCACGGCGACCAGGCCCTTACAGTCCAGCGCCAAGGGGGCTGAAGGGCGTTCATTTTCACCCCCCTCGGGCTGCGCCTGCAGGTGCAAGGGTCACCAGGGAACAGCGTCAGTGTAAGTGGTTTAAATGTTGTAGGTTCTTCCGAAGCCTGCAACGGGGGACCCCCGAGATCCTATTGGGGATAGGTTGCGCCAAACGTCTTGCGTCCGTGTTCGGCGCGCTCTTGGAAGTATTCCTGTAGCGATATGGGTTCGTTTCCTTCCTGAGCTCTGGGCTTTGGGTGAGAGGCTGGGTTCCCGGGTCTCTACTAGGAGGACCAGTTTTGGGCTGCCTGGGGATTGCTGGGCCGGGCCAGGCTCGCGGGCGCGGGCTGATCAGGTCACCTCTTTCCCCCCTGGGGGCAGTTTTCTTTCAGAAAGGGATGGATCGATCACTGAGTGGTGGAAGCTCATGACACGCCACTGCTGCAATTCAGGGGCACCCTCGCATTGGACAAAAGATTCGCAACGCGAGCTCTTGCATGACCAGGCATGACTGGAAGTATTTTTTGTCAGCGCCGCGGGAGGCGAAAGAGGTGGCGCAGTCGGCCGGGCTCGGTTCTCACTCGCAGCTGGCTTGGGCCACGTGCAGGTTCCTTTTTCAAGGGGGGAGCTCGTCTATGATGGAGTGTCTTGGAGAGCGCTGCTGGCCCGCTGTTCGCTTGTCTTGCGACCCGCTCGTCGTCAGATCCATCTACCTGCGCGATGCATAAGGACTGCCTGGTTGAAATGTGCGCAGTCTGCATCGGGCAGGCAGCGCAGTCGCGCCAATTGGAGGGGAGGTCTTCGCTGGAGGGGCGTCAATGCTTACCCTCTCCACCGCGGCGGCGCAAAGTAACCCCCCCCGAAGAAATCCGGGATGCGATTCAGGCCGAGCGCGAGGCCACGTGTTTTGAGGGTCCAGGAGGTCGCTCGCCAATTGATGATTTCCGCGCGTCTTCGGGAGTGGGAAACGCGGTTCAATGCGTCGAGCAGGCCCCGTAGATGACCGCGAAGATCCCGCGCGAGATTGCACCCCAGAGCGTCTGAGTTGCAGGCGTTGCAATCGAGACATAGACTTGGTATCCCCGCTGGCAAAGCTCATCCTTCTCAGACGCTACAGGTTCGCATCGAGCTTCCAGGCGTAGGACTCGGTATCCCACGAGCAGTCTAATGGCTAAAGCGAAATGTCGCTACTATCACGCGCCTCGATTGCGCGTCGAGGTCTCCGGAGACGCTCTTCTCAGCAGGGGCTGGATTGAATCTTTGGCTTCCGACCGCCGCGACGCGCGCGATCCCGAGCAGGGGCCGCCCCCGGTCAATCAGGCGATACATGAGGCGCGCATTGGGTTGAGTCGTTTCTTGGGCCACGCAGTAGCAGCAGGGCGCATCGCGAAGAAGGGGCATGCACACCTACACGCTGGACTCCATAGGTCAAAGCTAGGGGTCTCCCGAGTCAGGATGAAGATGCGCAAGGTCCTTCTGCAGATCCGTCCAGCATCGAACCTCGCGGGCACGTTGATCGAAACCAGTGGCAATTACCTCGCGCTGGAGTTAGGCCACGTCGTGTAAAAGCACGACCATGTCATTCTCAGCGTAGGCGATATCTTGAGCCGGGTGAAACGGGCGTCTATCATGACTAGGATCACGGCTTCGAACAGTTGACGTCGCAGATTTGTACCCCTCAATCGATAGACAGCACTGCATGGGGCAAGCGTCGCCGCTGGTTCGGCGGTTCGTCCCACTTTGGGGCGAGGGCTGTTTCCGATTGAGTTGACGCGGGCGGTCATGTCATCCAGCCTGGCTTCTGAGGGGGTAATCCGGGGGTGCTTTTGCTTCATGGACGACGCGTTCATGATGGGCGACACGGAAGATTGCAACATCGATGGGCTCGCGAATTCATAGCACAGCGACGCGCAGTGGATGAGGACCAGCAGGGGCGAAGTCATCTTCCTGGATTTCAATTTCTGGTTGGGTGGGGGCGGCAACTTGTGCTGCGACCTCTACAGAAAAGAGTTGAACCTCGACGCGATCTCCCTGGTGCTGTTCAAGGGTTAGTCGCTGGGGAAGCCGCGCGCACGGCGAGGAGCGCACAGTGCCAGGCTAGCACGGGAAGCACGCGGCTTTTATCGGAGAGCGTATGCGAGTGCGCGGGCGAAGAATCAGCTTCGCGAGCCGACGCTGGTCTAGCGCCGGGGCCACGACCCAACGTGGGCCCCGCCTCTGAAAGGTAAAACCCCTTTAATAAACAAGTGCCACTTCAAGTTGACGTGCAAAAGGGGCCTGGACCCGAATGTCAAAAGCGGGGCGTTGCGTGGGCTCGACAGTTTATTGAGGCTCGTCTTCGACGAGAGTAGTAGATGCGCCGCGGCATGGGCAGTCGATGAGAATGCCTTCCGCTGGCGCTAGAGACGCACGCGGCCCTGAAATGTATCTTGCGTCCTTTTCCCAGGGGTTGGGCGCGATTCGCCCGCCCTCCTGTGCGCAGAGACCCGGCGGCGGGAGTCCGAGGGGATTTGACGGTCGTCTGCATGCGTAGCTACTTGCCTATCGCGCAGCATTGCAGTCGCTAGCGCGTGACATGCACACATGCGGGCTCCACGCCGTAGCACTGCCAGTCAAGAGCTGTCCTTAAGAGGCCCCGGAGGCCGAAAGCTAGACGGAGCCATCGACAAGAATACGCGCGGGCTTGGGAGCGCCATGCGAGTCAGGTGTCTGATTTAGGGGGCGCGTCCTGGAGGCCGCGGATTCTTGGGCGGGCCCGGGAGGGCACGCCGCGTGCGACGGTTTACCAAGAAAGCCGTGATGAAGTCAAGGTGGGCGACGCGTGGGGATCGGCAGGGCGCCGACTCCGTTGGCGTTGCGTTCCTTGCCGGCAGCTGCATTAGACGTATCATTTCAGAGTTTCAGAGGTCGGGGCGGGGGGGCGCAGTCAAAACAATGCAGGAAGGTCCAGCGTGGGTTCAGAAGGGGCTCGAGGTTCATCAGGTCCTTCCATGGCTGGAAATCTACCCTTCTCGTGCACGCAAGCGCTGTGGGCTCCAAAAAGCGGCTCCGTTCCTTATTGACCGTTCTTTATTTCAGCAGCCCGGCTGTAGTCCAGGCGGCGCCCGGTGGGAGATATGGAAGGCAGGCTGCGCGGTCCAGGAGTTCAGCCCCCGCCCCCATGGTTGCCTCGCCTCGGGCCAGGGAGTTCCAGGCAGCGGCCGTGGCTTGTCCAGCTATGCCGCACTGCTGACCTCTACGACCCAGACAGCGCGTACGAAGCCGCACTCTGCACGGGTACGTTTCGCCCGCGCGCGAAGCACGTTCGCAGTTTTTGTTGGGCCAGGGCGCACCAGGGCCCCAACGAACCGTTGATCAGCTCGGATGGTTAATGTGTTAGGCTCGGCAATGGGTTACCCGCAGCCGCGTGGTCCATGACCCACCCTCCCTTGGCTCTCGCTTGGGACTGGCAAGGTGACGTCTGGAAATGCGCGGTGTGTAGGAGTGGCCCAAGGTCCCCCAGTCAGCCCCCGGGGGCTCCTGTTGCGGTGCCAGATCCGTGGGCCTGGATGTGGCAGACTCACTAGAGTAAATATACGAACGGATTTCGGCCCATCCCGCCGCCGTGCCTGAGTTATGAGTATGAAGCCTATTGGACGTTCGTTGGATTATCTTGGGGGGCTTTTTTCGGGCCTCATGGAGACAGTTGTCGAACCTCTTTGACGTCGTTCTGGGGCCTCCTTTTGGGCCTGTAGAGCCTCTTTGGGCGCCTCTTGGGTCTTTTGTGTGCCTATTAGGGCGGACGGCTCAGATGTTTGGTTCGTGATCCTTTTCTTGGGTTCTTTTTTGGGCTGTCGATCGGCCATTCTGGGCTGTCTTGGGCGCCTCTGGGGCAGTTCTTCGACGCTCTTAGGCCGTTCTGTGGCCTTTTTGCAGGCCTCTTTGGCCGTCTTCGGGGCGTCTTGGGCCGTGCAGGCGAATACGCCAAAATCCTTCAACCACTGGAGGGGGATCCATAATTGTTGCTCTTAGGGCCCCTCTTGGGAGACCTCTTGGAAGCCTCCCGTGGCGTCTTGGAGGCCTCTGTGTGCCATCTTGAGGCCACCTTGGCCGTCTTGGAGCGATCGTTCGGCGGCTCGGTGCCCTTTCGGTTTCATGCAAGGGTCTGGGAGGTCGCTTTGGAGTGGGCAGCGCCCACCGGAAGCGCAGGAAACACTTCAAAACGCATGGTGAGGAGCTCGGAAATAATCGGAGGTCGATAGACGTCCTACCCTGACACGTCGATTAGAGAATTGGCCGTTTTCGGTTCGCGAGAAGGCGTCGCGGCCGTCATTTTTGCGGGTCCGTCGGTTTCGGCCTTAGGCCTTTTTTTCACTAAGGGGAGGCTTGCTGAAGGGAGGTTTGTCCACCGACGAATTTACCAATGGGCTGGTCCGTGCCCCCAAAGACTTACAATTCCGCTGCAGCAGCAGCAGCACGGCGTCGGCATTTCAGTGCCGCATGAGCTCTTGGGCACGCCACGTCGTGCCAGCGGCATGGTGGCGAATGTTATTGAGGTTCTAGCCTGCTCCGACGGGGCAGGCTTTTGCATTTGTCCTAGGTGCGGCTCCTACTGTCACGAGGCAGCGCTTGTGACAACGGGACTGTCTAAGGCGTGTACTGAGCTGTTTAATGGCTACGGCCAGACCAATATCAATAACGCCTTGCAGTCTAGGCACCCTCGCCGCCCCGAGTTAATCACTGGCTCTCCTGAGGGCTTCCCCTCGACTTCAATGCCCGCCCCTGCTCTCGAGCCCCAACCCTCGAAGGAGGAGGAGGAGGAGGAGGAAGAGGACCCAGGAGGCACCCTCCGCCGCGTGGCAGTCTCCTTCCGTTTTGAGAAGACAGCCGCGCGAGGCTCTCCTTTCGAGCCGACGCGCCGGCGACAAGAGCCGGAGCGGGAGCCGAGGTGCCGTCGGAGTCGGGACCTGAGCAGCTGCAGCGTCAAGCTGCGCTGCCAAGGAATTCGCGTTTCGTTGTCCCGCTTAGTTCAAAAACGACGCGAAGATCGGGACAAAATCGGATCGGGATAACTCGAAATCTCTGAGAATCGGCGGGTTTGGAGGATGTATTGGACGCCGCGGCCGCTCCAGAGCGTTTTATCCCGATCCGAGCCCTGTTTTATTAGTTCTCGGACGGCGTGCGCCAGGAGTGCGGCAGCTCCCTGGAGCCAGGCAGGCTGGTGGCTCCTCCGTGGCTCGGTCTCTCGGGGTTCTGCCGGGTTCCGGGTGAGGCGTCCAATCTCCTGGCGAGATCTGCTCTGTGCCTCTTGTCAGCCCTTGTGGTGTGTTTTGTCAAGGCTTGGTCCCGCTGTAGCTTGCGTCAGTGTCGCCAGCACGGTGCTCGGCTGTCCCAGCAAGATTTTGCGTGGATTATTTCTGGCTGGCACATCCGCCCTGATACCCTGGAGATGATGACCAGAGGCATCGGTCCCAGGAGCCCGATGTTGGTTCACGCAGTGGCCGCCGTTGTCAAATTAGTTAGTACTAGTCTTCCCATACGTATATACATATATATATATATATATGTATACCAAACCAATCACATCCATGCCATGATCGCCCCCTTCTGGCCTTATGCGCCCTACCATTCCTACTCCTCATCTCTCATGTTTCTGGTGTTAGCGACTAGCAGAAAGACGTCGGTGACGGTTCCCGTTCATGCGTGGTGGTTTTCGGCGCGGTGACGCCCGAAGATTTTTCGCCGCCGACATGTGACACTTCAGTTGGACCTTTTTGATTCTTCTTTGGGATTTCTTGGCTTCGCAGTCTCAAGCAACACACCAAGTCTGCTCAGTGCGTCCACATCGCCCCCACCCCCCCACCCGTGCCAGCCGGAGGAGACATCCGACATTGAGCGCGTCCCCGTCTGCGGTGGAGCATGATGGGGCCACAAGTAGCATCTGAGAAACCTTAGTAAGGCGAGTTGTTGCGCCGACGGACGTGAGTGGAATGACGAATTCCGCCCGTCGGAGCCGACACGCATGTGTATGTATTGCAGTCTTTGTCTTGTAGGTGAGATCGGGCAGATTTGGCCACTGTGCGAAAACTGTCACCGACGCTTGATGTTTGCTGAAATTTGTCGAGAGCAGCTGCCATGTTCGCACGATGATCCAAGGCACCTGGACGCCACAAGGCGAGGGCACATCGCACTCCTGCTGAAATCAGACGCCCCTTCCTGTAATTCCTGTGTTGGTACTGATCCCCGCGCTGATCGCACACGTCTTGCCCGTAAGCGAAACTTGTGTGTGTGTGCGTGTTTAGCAGCACCTCTCATTTCGGAGTTCAGGTTCGTCGTGCTATCGAGTTTGCGCGCGTCTAGATTAAGCACGTTGGCGCAACTCCAGGTGTGCATGAGTGATGTGGAGGAGCAGGAGAAGAACCCCCACCCCCACCTACTAGAACCCTGCGAAAAGGTAGAACCCAAGTGGCTAGCTTTCATCCAGGGTTCTGACGTCTCTGGCATGGGCGTGTCCTCGAGGGGACGCTTGTCGATCGGTCAGCGCTGGCGCGCTGGCATCTCATGTGGTCACCTTGGACTCGATTCCCAGCGTCATCGACCTCCTTTGGAGTCCATCGGCAAGCCTTACCGACGGACCACTGGCGTCTCGATGGTCGTATGTGACATGCCAGCCGATGTCGGCCTCGCAGCTTTCAGGATCTAGGACCTGGTGTCCCCATGTTTGCTTTCGGGGCAGGTTTTCGGGAATGTTCGCGATGCGTCCTTCACATGCTACCAGCCCAAGTGCATTCACGAACGACCAGGTCGACCTGGCACAGGTCAGGGTGCCCTTGTGGCTTTCCCATCCTACGATACGGGAAGCGGTTCCACAACCAACCACCAGCCCCCCCCCCGCGAGAATGTCAACGATGCCTCGCCGAACTGGAGACTGGGCGTGTCTCGAGCGTGGGTCGCCGAGACATGGCGACGCCACATCGCACAATTGCGCGGACACTCCTATGCCCCTCGACCGTGGTGGTTTCTTTGTCATGTGCTTGTTACATGAGTCTTTTTGCATGTTTGTACAATGTTACCCTCGGGTAGCACGCCAGGGGGGAGCATCGCGATGTATGTTATCGACGGAGGTCGGTCTGTTGCACGCCACTCGAATACCGTAGCACCCCGCAGTTGCGGATAAGAGCGAGGGGGCGGCCGGGACATCGGCAGTCTGCTAGGCTCTGGAGAAGCCCGCCGCAGGCGTCTAATTCCCCACATCCTGAATGGGGTTCTTGTTCTCCTAGAACACCCTCCCCTTCTCCTTCTCCTCCTTCTCCCCTTTCCTCCCTCCCTACCCTACCATACCGTACGTACCAGATCCTACCATACCTACCATACCATATTTACCAATACCATACCAAGTCCATACCTACCACACCGTACCTACCACACTGTCCCTACCACGTATCATGCCTACAATGCCATACCAACACCAGACCTACCATACAATGCCAACCATACCACACCACCTACCATATCATATCATACCACACCTACGATACCAAAACTACAATACCATACCTACCACTTCAGAGAAGCCACGCCAGAGCGATGACAGTAGCGGGCGACTGTTTCATCTGTAAGGTTTTGTGCCCCCCCCCCCCCACCACCACCCCTCCAGGGAGGCCCCGCCTGAGCGAGGAGGGTATGCGACAACCATGTAATTTATCAGGTTTCGTGTCCCTCCCACTCCTCCAGGGAGGCCCCGCCTGAGCGAGGAGGGTATTCGACAACCATGTTATTTATCAGGTTTCGTGCCCCTCGCACTCCTCTTGGGAGTCCCCGCCTGAGCGAGGAGGGTATTCGACAACCATGTTATGTATCAGGTTTCGTGCCCCTCCCACTCCTCCAGGGAAGCCCCGCCTGAGCGAGGGGGGTACTCGACAACCATGTTATTTATCAGGTTTTGCATGGCGTTGCTCGCCTCTCTGGTTTTCCGTCGGCTGGTGGCACGGCCTGCCCCCGCTTGCACGGCGTTCGACCCGCTTCGCGCGCCCGCGTACCAACAAATCTCCCCACCAGCCCATCCAGAGAAGATGCCCATAGGAGTCGCCTCGTCGATCAGGGACGTGGGCAGTACACAGAGGAATCTTGGAGCGCTCTTGAGACACTCTTGAGCGCTCTTGGGTGCCTCGGGGAGTCTCTTGGGGTCTCTTTGGGGTTCCTTGGGAGCCCCTTGGACGCCTCTTTGGCGCCTCTTGAAGCTTGATGGGCGCCTCTCGGGGCTCTATTCAGGCGCTCCTGGGAGCCTTGGGAGCGCTCCTGGGGCCATCTTGGAGGATATCGATCACAAAAGATGGAGACTCTAATTGCGATTCCCCTCGGGAGCCCTAGCAATCGTCTTTTGGGTCCCTCTTGGGGCGCTCTTGGTGCGCCCTTTCGCGCTCTTGTGCTCTCTTGGGCCTCGCTCGGGGCCCTCATGGGCTCTTTTTGCAGCTGTCTTTCGAAAGCGAAAAGGCGAGAAGGCAAATATCATTGAATTCCCTCTGGTGTTTGAAGGAGTTGGGCCTCTTAGCGGCCTCCTGAGGAGGCTCCGTGGCCATTCAGAGCTGTTTTGGAGCGTCTTGGGAGGCATGTTGAGCCATCTTGGGCTATCGTGGGCCATCCTGAAAGTCATCCTGGGTTCTTCTGAGGCTCTCCTAGAGCCATCTTGGGCCATCTTGAGCGCTGCAACGCCTCGCGGAACCCCCGTCCAGGTCCAGGGGAGGGGGTGGGGGGAGGGGTCAAAACATGTTTTCCGTACGCAAAGCTCACTCCCACCCGCCTTTTACCACACAAGTGGCATCCGAGTCTCGGCGTAGCCAGGGGTCGCCACTGGATGGACAGCCACTGGGGACCAAAGCGGACGCCAGGTGCGCGACGCTCGCCGCGGGCTCCACATGCGGTTGATGCGCCACCCTTGTAAAAAAAGCGTGATGCCCCCCCGTCCGCATGGTCCAGATGCTGATGTGGGGGGCGTCAGCATTGTTTTGGGCCTGCGCACAGCAAACATCATCATGCGGGCACCACCGCCGTCCCTGTCCAATTACCCTGGCGACGTACCCAACCCCTGCGCAATGCGGGGCAGGAGTAGCTTGGGAGATTTGACGAGACGGTGGCGACGTGACATGGACGCATAGACTTCTGCGAGCGGCATTCGGCATTCGGAAGGTTCGCGGGTCCCCAACCAAGGGAAAAACGATGAGTGACTAAGTGAACGCCTGAGTCACTAAGGAAGACGCAAGTTCCAAAGGAAACTGCGGGCAAGGGGCTTCAAACGCCGGCGGAGCAGCAACAACATGACATGGCCGCCCAGGGACGGCGAGGTTCCGCTCAGGTTTGCGCAGTGCTTCACTCCGCTGGACCCACCTGCAGCCCTCGAAAGTGGCGAGCCCACCAGCAACACTCGAAAGTGGAGACCGTCTCGCAGATCGCAGCCCCCCACGGACGGCGAGGTCTACCTCAGTTCCGCGCGGTGCCTCACCCCGCAGGACCCACCAGCAGCCCTCGAAAGTGGCGACAGTTTCGCCGAACGCAGCCCCCCAGGGAAAGCGAGGCCTCCTCGGGTCTGCGCGGTGCCTCGCTCCGCTGGGCCCACCAGCAGCCCTCGAAAGTGACGAGGGTTTCACAGATTCGCAGCCCCCTAGGGACGGCAAAGTCTCGCTCAGGTCTGCGCAGTGTCTCACTCCGCTGGACCCACCAGCAGCCCTCGAAAGTGGCGACAGTTTCGCAGATCGCAGCCTACCAGGGACGGCGAGGTCTACATCAGGTCTTCGCGGTGCCTCACTCCGCTGGACCCACCGGCAGCCCTCGACATTGGCAACGGTTTCGCAGATCGCAGCCCCCCAATGACGGCGATGTCTACCTCATGTCTGCGCTGTGCTTCACTCCGCTGGACCCACCTGCAGCCTTCGAAAGTGGCGACGGTTTCGCAGATCGCAGCCCCCCCAGGGACGGCGAGGTCTACTTCAGGTCCGCGCGGTGCCCCACTCCGCTGGACCCACCAGCAGCCCTCGAAAGCGGCGACAGTTTCGCAGATCGCACCCCCCCCAGGGACGGCGATGTCTACTTCAGGTCTGCGTGGTGCCCCACTCCGATGGACCCACCAGCAGCCCTCGAAAGCGGCGACAGTTTCGGAGATCGCAGCCCCCCAGCGACGGCGAAAGGAGTGTAGCAGGCGGGAGGCGGGAGGAGGAGAAGGACGCGCGAGCAGTGTTAGATCCAAAACGAACACCCAACCAAGTGATCGCATGTGGCCATCACAATACCCACGACGTTGTCGCAACGTGCACTTTGCATTGTGTATTGACACGGATGGTGGTTCTGCACAAAGCCGCTTCGCTAAGGGTGCCGTGCCACCTTTGTCAAATTACTTTGGCGACGTACCCAGTCCCCGCGCAATGCGGGGCAGGAGTCGCTTGGGAGATGTGACGAGAAGGCGGCGACGTGATATGGATGCATATATGTTTTCAGCGGCATTCGGAAAGTTCGCAGGTCCCCAATCAAAGAAATTACCCTGGCGACGTGCCCAACCCCTGAGCAATGCGGGGCATGAGTAGCTTGGGAGACGTTATACGGAGGTGATGACGTGACATGGGCGCAGATACTTCTGCGAGCGGCATTCGTGAGGCTCGCAGCCCCCCAAGGATTGCGATGTCCCGCTCAGATCTGCTTGGTGCCTCGCTCCGCTGGACCCACCAGCAGCCCTCGAAAGTGGCGACAGTTTCGCAGATCGCAGCCCCCCAGGGACGGCGAGGTCCCGCTCAGATCCGCGCGGTGCCTCACTCCGCAGGACCCACCAGCAGCCTTCGAAAGTGGCGACAGTTTCGCAGATCGCAGCCCCCCAGGGACGGCGAGGTCCCGCTCAGTTCCGCGCGGTGCCTCACCCCGCAGGACCCACCAGCAGCCCTCGAAAGTGGCGACAGTTTCGCAGATCGCAGCCTACCAGGGACGGCGAGGTCCCGCTCAGATCCGCGCGGTGCTTCATTCCGCTGGACCCTCCAGCAGCCCTCGAAAGTGGCGACAGTTTCGCAGATCGCAGCCCCCCCAGGGACGGGAAGGTCCCGCTCAGATCCGCGCGGTGCCTCACTCCGCTGGACCCGCCAGCAGCCCTCGAAAGTTGCGACAGTTTCGCAGATCGCAGCCCCCCCAGGGACGGGAAGGTCCCGCGCAGGTCCGCGCGGTGCCTCACTCCGCTGGACCCACCAGCAGCCTTCGAAAGTGGCGACAGTTTCGCAGATCGCAGCCCCCTAGGGACGGCGAGATCAGATCCGCGCGGTGCCTCACCCCGCAGGACCCACCAGCAGCCCTCGAAAGTGGCGACAGTTTCGCAGATCGTTGCCCCCCAGGGACGACGATGTCCCGCTCAGGTCCGCGCGGTGCCTACCCCGCAGGACCCACCAGCAGCCCTCGAAAGCGGCGACAGTTTCACAAATCGCAGCCCCCCAGGGACGGAGAGGTCCCGCGCAGGTCCGCGCGGTGCCTCACTCCGCAGGACCCACCAGCAGCCTTCGAAAATGGCGACAGTTTCGCAGATCGCAGCCCCCCAGCGACGGCAAAGAGAGGGCAGGAGGAGGCGGGAGGAGGCGGAAGGAGGAAGACGCGACCGCGGTGCTCTATTCAAAACGAATACCCAACCACGGAGGGTTGGGAAAAACAATACATCGTGCTCACAGGGCGCCATCGCCTTGTCCATATTTTTCTGTCATGTTCACTCCGTATTGCTTTTTTATCAGGATTGTGGAGGGTGTTGGCAGGGTGGGCCCCGCAGTGTGCATGTCGTTTTTTGACAGGGATGGTGTGGGGGGGAGCCCTGATGGTGTGCGCATGGTTCTGGGTTGGTGTGCATGCCCTCATGGAGGGGATGTTTATCAACAGGAAAATGTGATCAAGCTACCCACCCGCCCGCAAACCGTCTAGCTCACCCCCACCCGCCCTCCCAACACAAGTAACACTCAAGCCTGAGCATGTGCAGCGGTCGTCTTTCGATGGACAGCTACTGGGAACAAAAACCGACCCCATGCGTGGCTTGTCCAGCTATGCTGCCGCGAGTTCCGGGCAGCGGCCGTGGCTTGTCCAGCTATGCCGCACTGCTGACCTCTACGACCCAGACAGCGCGTACGAAGCCGCACTCTGTACGGTTACGTTTCGCCCGCGCGCGAAGCACGTTCGCAGTTTTTGTTGGGCCAGGGCGCGCCAGGGCCCCAACGAACCGTTGATCAGCTCGGATGGTTAATGTGTTGGGCTCGGCAATGGGTTACCCGCAGCCGCGTGGTCCATGACCCACCCTCCCTTGGCTCTTGCTTGGGACTGGCAAGGTGACGTCTGGAAATGCGCGGTGTGTAGGAGTGGCCCAAGGTCCCCCAGTCAGCCCCCGGGGGCTCCTGTTGCGGTGCCAGATCCGTGGACCTGGATGTGGCAGACTCACTAGAGTAAATATACGAACGGATTTCGGCCCATCCCGCCGCCGTGCCTGAGTTATGAGTATGAAGCCTAATGGACGTTCGTTGGATTATCTTGGGGGGCTTTTTTCGGGCCTCATGGAGACAGTTGTCGAACCTCTTTGACGTCGTTCTGGGGCCTCTTTTGGGCCTGTAGAGCCTCTTTGGGCGCCTCTTGGGTCTTTTGTGTGCCTATTAGGGCGGACGGCTCAGATGTTTGGTTCGTGATCCTTTTCTTGGGTTCTTTTTTGGGCTGTCGATCGGCCATTCTGGGCTGTCTTGGGCGCCTCTGGGGCAGTTCTTCGACGCTCTTAGGCCGTTCTGTGGCCTTTTTGCAGGCCTCTTTGGCCGTCTTCGGGGCGTCTTGGGCCGTGCAGGCGAATACGCCAAAATCCTTCAACCACTGGAGGGGGATCCATAATTGTTGCTCTTAGGGCCCCTCTTGGGAGACCTCTTGGAAGCCTCCCGTGGCGTCTTGGAGGCCTCTGTGTGCCATCTTGAGGCCACCTTGGCCGTCTTGGAGCGATCGTTCGGCGGCTCGGTGCCCTTTCGGTTTCATGCAAGGGTCTGGGAGGTCGCTTTGGAGTGGGCAGCGCCCACCGGAAGCGCAGGAAACACTTCAAAACGCATGGTGAGGAGCTCGGAAATAATCGGAGGTCGATAGACGTCCTACCCTGACACGTCGATTAGAGAATTGGCCGTTTTCGGTTCGCGAGAAGGCGTCGCGGCCGTCATTTTTGCGGGTCCGTCGGTTTCGGCCTTAGGCCTTTTTTTCACTAAGGGGAGGCTTGCTGAAGGGAGGTTTGTCCACCGACGAATTTACCAATGGGCTGGTCCGTGCCCCCAAAGACTTACAATTCCGCTGCAGCAGCAGCAGCACGGCGTCGGCATTTCAGTGCCGCATGAGCTCTTGGGCACGCCACGTCGTGCCAGCGGCATGGTGGCGAATGTTATTGAGGTTCTAGCCTGCTCCGACGGGGCAGGCTTTTGCATTTGTCCTAGGTGCGGCTCCTACTGTCACGAGGCAGCGCTTGTGACAACGGGACTGTCTAAGGCGTGTACTGAGCTGTTTAATGGCTACGGCCAGACCAATATCAATAACGCCTTGCAGTCTAGGCACCCTCGCCGCCCCGAGTTAATCACTGGCTCTCCTGAGGGCTTCCCCTCGACTTCAATGCCCGCCCCTGCTCTCGAGCCCCAACCCTCGAAGGAGGAGGAGGAGGAGGAGGAAGAGGACCCAGGAGGCACCCTCCGCCGCGTGGCAGTCTCCTTCCGTTTTGAGAAGACAGCCGCGCGAGGCTCTCCTTTCGAGCCGACGCGCCGGCGACAAGAGCCGGAGCGGGAGCCGAGGTGCCGTCGGAGTCGGGACCTGAGCAGCTGCAGCGTCAAGCTGCGCTGCCAAGGAATTCGCGTTTCGTTGTCCCGCTTAGTTCAAAAACGACGCGAAGATCGGGACAAAATCGGATCGGGATAACTCGAAATCTCTGAGAATCGGCGGGTTTGGAGGATGTATTGGACGCCGCGGCCGCTCCAGAGCGTTTTATCCCGATCCGAGCCCTGTTTTATTAGTTCTCGGACGGCGTGCGCCAGGAGTGCGGCAGCTCCCTGGAGCCAGGCAGGCTGGTGGCTCCTCCGTGGCTCGGTCTCTCGGGGTTCTGCCGGGTTCCGGGTGAGCCGTCCAATCTCCTGGCGAGATCTGTTCTGTGCCTCTTGTCAGCCCCTGTGGTGTGTTTTGTCAAGGTTTGGTCCCGCTGTAGGTTGCGTCAGTGTCGCCAGCACGGTGTCCGGCTGTCCCAGCAGGATTTTGCGTGGATTATTTCTGGCTGGCACATCCGCCCTGATACCCTGGAGATGATGACCAGAGGCATCGGTCCCAGGAGCCCGATGTTGGTTCACGCAGTGGCCGCCGTTGTCAAATTAGTTAGTATGAGTCTTCCCATACGTATATATATATATATATATATGTATACCAAACAAATCACATCCATGCCATGATCGCCCCCTTCTGGCCTTATGCGCCCTACCATTCCTACTCCTCATCTCTCATGTTTCTGGTATTAACGACTAGCAGAAAGACGTCGGTGACGGTTCCCGTTCATGCGTGGTGGTTTTCGGCGCGGTGACGCCCGAAGATTTTTCGCCGCCGACATGTGACACTTCAGTTGGACCTTTTTGATTCTTCTTTGGGATTTCTTGGCTTCGCAGTCTCAAGCAACACACCAAGTCTGCTCAGTGCGTCCACATCGCCCCCACCCCCCCACCCGTGCCAGCTGGAGGAGACATCCGACATTGAGCGCGTCCCCGTCTGCGGTGGAGCATGATGGGGCCACAAGTAGCATGTGAGAAACCTTAGTAAGGCGAGTTGTTGCGCCGACGGACGTGAGTGGAATGACGAATTCCGCCCGTCGGAGCCGACACGCATGTGTATGTATTGCAGTCTTTGTCTTGTAGGTGAGATCGGGCAGATTTGGCCACTGTGCGAAAACTGTCACCGACGCTTGATGTTTGCTGAAATTTGTCGAGAGCAGCTGCCATGTTCGCACGATGATCCAAGGCACCTGGACGCCACAAGGCGAGGACACATCGCACTCCTGCTGAAATCAGACGCCCCTTCCTGTAATTCCTGTGTTGGTGCTGATCCCCGCGCTGATCGCACACGTCTTGCCCGTAAGCCAAACTTGTGTGTGTGCGTGTTTAGCAGCACCTCACATTTCGGAGTTCAGGTTCGTCGTGCTATCGAGTTTGCGCGCGTCTAGATTAAGCACGTTGGCGCAACTCCAGGTGTGCATGAGTGATGTGGAGGAGCAGGAGAAGAACCCCCACCTACTAGAACCCTGCGAAAAGGTAGAACCCAATTGGCTAGCTTTCATCCGGGGTTCTGACGTCTCTGGCATGGGCGTGTCCTCGAGGGGACGCTTGTCGATCGGTCAGCGCTGGCATCTCGTGTTGTCACCTTGGACTCGGTTTCCAGCGTCATCGACCTCCTTTGGAGTCCATCGGCAAGCCTTACCGACGGACCACTGGCGTCTCGATGGTCGTATGTGACATGCCAGCCGATGTCGGCCTCGCAGCTTTCAGGATCTAGGACCTGGTGTCCTCATGTTTGCTTTCGGGGCAGGTTTTCGGGAATGCGTCCTTCACATGCTACCAGCCCAAGTGCATTCACGAACGACCAGGTCGACCTGGCAAAGGTCAGGGTGCCCTTGTGGCTTTCCCATCCTACGATACGGGAAGCGGTTCCACAACCAACCACCAGCCCCCCCCCCCCCGCGAGAATGTCAACGATGCCTCGCCGAACTGGAGACTGGGCGTGTCTCGAGCGTGGGTCGCCGAGACATGGCGACGCCACATCGCACAATTGCGGGGACACTCCTATGCCCCTCGACCGTTGTGGTTTCGTTGTCATGTGCTTGTTGCATGAGTCTTTTTGCATGTTTGTACAATGTTACCCTCGGGTAGCATGCCAGGGGGGAGCATCGCGATGTATGTTATCGACGGAGGTCGGTCTGTTGCACGCCACTCGAATACCGTAGCACCCCGCAGTTGCGGATAAGAGCGAGGGGGCGGCCGGGACATCGGCAGTCTGCTAGGCTCTGGAGAAGCCCGCCGCAGGCGTCTAATTCCCCACATCCTGAATGGGGTTCTTGTTCTCCTAGAACACCCTCCCCTTCTCCTTCTCCTCCTTCTCCCCCTTCCTCCCTCCCTACCCTACCATACCGTACGTACCAGATCCTACCATACCTACCATACCATATTTACCAATACCATACCAATTCCATACCTACCACACCGTACCTACCACACTGTCCCTACCACGTATCATGCCTACAATGCCATACCAACACCAGACCTACCATACAATGCCAACCATACCACACCACTTACCATATCATATCATACCACACGTACGATACCAAAACTACAATACCATACCTACCACTTCAGAGAAGCCACGCCAGAGCGATGACAGTAGCGGGCGACTGTTCATTTGTAAGGTTTCGTGCCCCCCCCCCCACCCCTCCAGGGAGGCCCCGCCTGAGCGAGGAGGGTATGCGACAACCATGTAATTTATCAGGTTTCGTGTCCCTCCCACTCCTCCAGGGACCCAGGGAGGCCCCGCCTGAGCGAGGAGGGTATTCGACAACCATGTTATTTATCAGGTTTCGTGCCCCTCGCACTCCTCTTGGGAGTCCCCGCCTGAGCGAGGAGGGTATTCGACAACCATGTTAGTTATCAGGTTTCGTGCCCCTCCCACTCCTCCAGGGAGGCCCCGCCTGAGCGAGGGGGGTACTCGACAACCATGTTATTTATCAGGTGTTGCATGGCGTTGCTCGCCTCTCTGTTTTTCCTTCGGCTGGTGGCACGGCCTGCCCCCGCTTGCACGGCGTTCGACCCGCTTCGCGCGCCCGCGTACCAACAAATCTCACCACCAGCCCATCCAGAGAAGATGCCCATAGGAGTCGCCTCGTCGATCAGGGACGTGGGCAGTACACTGAGGAATCTTGGAGCGCTCTTGAGACACTCTTGAGCGCTCTTGGGTGCCTCGGGGAGTCTCTTGAGGTCTCTTTGGGGTTCCTTGGGAGCCCCTTGGACGCCTCTTTGGCGCCTCTTGAAGCTTGCTGGGCGCCTCTCGGGGCTCTATTCAGGCGCTCCTGGGAGCCTTGGGAGCGCTCCTGGGGCCATCTTGGAGGAAATCGATCACAAAAGATGGAGACTCTAATTGCGATTCCCCTCGGGAGCCCTAGCAATCGTCTTTTGGGTCCCTCTTGGGGCGCTCTTGGTGCGCCCTTTCGCGCTCTTGTGCTCTCTTGGGCCTCGCTCGGGGCCCTCATGTGCTCTTTTTGCAGCTGTCTTTCGAAAGCGAAAAGGCGAGAAGGCAGATATCATTGATTTCCCTCTGGTGTTTGAAGGAGTTGGGCCACTTAGCGGCCTCCTGAGGAGGCTCCGTGGCCATTCGGAGCTGTTTTGGAGCGTCTTGGGAGGCATGTTGAGCCATCTTGGGCTATCGTGGGCCATCCTGAAAGTCATCCTGGGTTCTTCTGAGGCTCTCCTAGAGCCATCTTGGGCCATCTTGAGCGCTGCAACGCCTCGCGGAACCCCCCTCCAGGTCCGGGGGAGGGGGTGGGGGGAGGGGTCAAAACATTTTTTCCGTACGCAAAGCTCACTCCCACCCGCCTTTCACCACACAAGTGGCATCCGAGTCTCGGCGTAGCCAGGGGTTGCCACTGGATGGACAGCCACTGGGGACCAAAGCGGACGCCAGGTGCGCGACGCTCGCCGCGGGCTCCACATGCGGTTGGTGCGCCACCCTTGTAAAAAAAGCGTGATGCCCCCCCCGTCCGCATGGTCCAGATGCTGATGTGGGGGGGCGTCAGCATTGTTTTGGGCCTGCGCACAGCAAACATCATCATGCGGGCACCACCGCCGTCCCTGTCCAATTACCCTGGCGACGTACCCAACCCCTGCGCAATGCGGGGCAGGAGTAGCTTGGGAGATTTGACGAGACGGCGGCGACGTGACATGGACGCATAGACTTCTGCGAGCGGCATTCGGCATTCGGAAGGTTCGCGGGTCCCCAACCAAGGGAAAAACGATGAGTAACTAAGTGAACGCCTGAGTCACTAAGGAAGACGCAAGTTCCAAAGGAAACTGCGGGCAAGGGGCTTCAAACGCCGGCGGAGCAGCAACAACATGACATGGCCGCCCAGGGACGGCGAGGTTCCGCTCAGGTTTGCGCAGTGCTTCACTCCGCTGGACCCACCAGCAGCCCTCGAAAGTGGCGAGCCCACCAGCAACACTCGAAAGTGGAGACCGTCTCGCAGATCGCAGCCCCCCACGGACGGCGAGGTCTACCTCAGTTCCGCGCGGTGCCTCACCCCGCAGGACCCACCAGCAGCCCTCGAAAGTGGCGACAGTTTCGCCGAACGCAGCCCCCCAGGGACAGCGAGGCCTCCTCGGGTCTGCGCGGTGCCTCGCTCCGCTGGGCCCACCAGCAGCCCTCGAAAGTGACGAGGGTTTCACATATTCGCAGCCCCCTAGGGACGGCAAAGTCTCGCTCAGGTCTGCGCAGTGTCTCACTCCGCTGGACCCACCAGCAGCCCTCGAAAGTGGCGACAGTTTCGCAGATCGCAGCCTACCAGGGACGGCGAGGTCTACATCAGGTCTTCGCGGTGCCTCACTCCGCTGGACCCACCGGCAGCCCTCGACATTGGCAACGGTTTCGCAGATCGCAGCCCCCCAATGACGGCGATGTCTACCTCATGTCTGCGCTGTGCTTCACTCCGCTGGACCCACCTGCAGCCTTCGAAAGTGGCGACGGTTTCGCAGATCGCAGCCCCCCCAGGGACGGCGAGGTCTACTTCAGGTCCGCGCGGTGCCCCACTCCGCTGGACCCACCAGCAGCCCTCGAAAGTGGCGACAGTTTCGCAGATCGCATCCCCCCCAGGGACGGCGATGTCTACTTCAGGTCTGCGTGGTGCCCCACTCCGCTGGACCCACCAGCAGCCCTCGAAAGCGGCGACAGTTTCGCAGATCGCATCCCCCCCAGGGACGGCGATGTCTACTTCAGGTCTGCGTGGTGCCCCACTCCGATGGACCCACCAGCAGTCCTCGAAAGCGGCGACAGTTTCGGAGATCGCAGCCCCCCAGCGACGGCGAAAGAAGTGTAGCAGGCGGGAGGCGGGAGGAGGAGAAGGACGCGCGAGCAGTGTTAGATCCAAAACGAACACCCAACCAAGTGATCGCATGTGGCCATCACAATATCCACGACGTTGTCGCAACGTGCACTTTGCATTGTGTGTTGACACGGATGGTGGTTCTGCACAAAGCCGCTTCGCTAAGGGTGCCGTGCCACCTTTGTCAAATTACTTTGGCGACGTACCCAGTCCCCGCGCAATGCGGGGCAGGAGTCGCTTGGGAGATGTGACGAGAAGGCGGCGACGTGATATGGATGCAAATATTTTTTTCAGCGGCATTCGGAAAGTTCGCAGGTCCCCAATCAAAGGAATTACCCTGGCGACGTACCCAACCCCTGCGCAATGCGGGGCATGAGTAGCTTGGGAGACGTTATACGGAGGTGATGACGTGACATGGGCGCAGATACTTCTGCGAGCGGCATTCGTGAGGCTCGCAGCCCCCCAAGGATTGCGATGTCCCGCTCAGATCTGCTTGGTGCCTCGCTCCGCTGGACCCACCAGCAGCCCTCGAAAGTGGCGACAGTTTCGCAGATCGCAGCCCCCCAGGGACGGCGAGGTCCCGCTCAGATCCGCGCGGTGCCTCACTCCGCAGGACCCACCAGCAGCCCTCGAAAGTGGCGACAGTTTCGCAGATCGCAGCCCCCCAGGGACGGCGAGGTCCCGCTCAGTTCCGCGCGGTGCCTCACCCCGCAGGACCCACCAGCAGCCCTCGAAAGTGGCGACAGTTTCGCAGATCGCAGCCTACCAGGGACGGCGAGGTCCCGCTCAGATCCGCGCGGTGCTTCATCCGCTGGACCCACCAGCAGCCCTCGAAAGTGCGACAGTTTCGCAGATCGCAGCCCCCCCAGGGACGGGAAGGTCCCGCTCAGATCCGCGCGGTGCCTCACTCCGCTGGACCCGCCAGCAGCCCTCGAAAGTGGCGACGGTTTCGCAGATCGCAGCCCCCCAGGGACGGAGAGGTCCCGCGCAGGTCCGCGCGGTGCTTCACTCCGCTGGACCCACCAGCAGCCTTCGAAAGTGGCGACAGTTTCGCAGATCGCAGCCCCCTAGGGACGGCGAGATCAGATCCGCGCGGTGCCTCACCCCGCAGGACCCACCAGCAGCCCTCGAAAGTGGCGACAGTTTCGCAGATCGTTGCCCCCCAGGGACGGCGATGTCCCGCTCAGGTCCGCGCGGTGCCTACCCCGCAGGACCCACCAGCAGCCCTCGAAAGCGGCGACAGTTTCACAAATCGCAGCCCCCCAGGGACGGAGAGGTCCCGCGCAGGTCCGCGCGGTGCCTCACTCCGCAGGACCCACCAGCAGCCTTCGAAAATGGCGACAGTTTCGCAGATCGCAGCCCCCCAGCGACGGCAAAGAGAGGGCAGGAGGAGGCGGGAGGAGGCGGAAGGAGGAAGACGCGACCGCGGTGCTCTATTCAAAACGAATACCCAACCACGGAGGGTTGGGAAAAACAATACATCGTGCTCACAGGGCGCCATCGCCTTGTCCATATTTTTCTGTCATGTTCACTCCGCATTGCTTTTTTATCAGGATTGTGGAGGGTGTTGGCAGGGTGGGCCCCGCAGTGTGCATGTCGTTTTTTGACAGGGATGGTGTGGGGGGGAGCCCTAATGGTGTGCGCATGGTTCTGGGTTGGTGTGCATGCCCTCATGGAAAGGATGTTTATCAACAGGAAAAAGTGATCAAGCTACCCACCCGCCCGCAAACCGCCTAGCTCACCCCCACCCGCCCTCCCAACACAAGTAACACTCAAGCCTGAGCATGTGCAGCGGTCGTCTTTCGATGGACAGCTACTGGGAACAAAAACCGACCCCATGTGCGCGACGCTGGGGCCCGAGCGTGCCAGGCACGTCTGGTGCACCGGATGCGCCACGTGTTCCATGTGCGCCAGGTGTCCTGCATACTGTAGCCGCGCCAGGTGCGCCACGTTCGGGGCACGTGTAGACTGTGTCAGGTGCGCCTGCGCACGTGACAGCACACAACATCGGAAAGCATGTCGGCCCCCATGAGAACCAGTGCCCATCATCGTCCCGATCGCTGGATGCGGTGCGGCAGCAGCGGCTCGCGCGCCTGGTGGTGTCCCCACAGGCCCCCCCCCCTTGGCCGCGCACTGCAAGTCGCTCTCGCCTGGGGTGCCTGTTGCGCGTAGCCGACCTGGCCCCGCGTTCCGGGCGCGGGCAGCTGGCAACACGCGCGGGTCGCCGGCGTGTGCCAGCCGAGGCACGCGCAAAGTGCAGCTCACGCCTCCCCTTAGATCCAGGCGTTGCATTTTTTGTTGGCACCAGGCGTATTCGCGCGCAGCTTCGGTCCCCAGGACCAGCACAGATCGATCCAGCTCGAAGCATGGCGGACGAAACTGGGGCTCCGGGCGTGCTTGTCTGCGCCGTCGCAGTCGTGTTCGCAACGTCGGATCTCAGCGTGCCTCGCCCCCGTCTTCGCCATGAGGCAAACGCGTCCTGAGGGACGCGGGCCCTGAGGTTTTGTCGGTGGTTTCGCCATGTGCCATTGTGCGGGCCCCAGTAATGTCCAGAAGCAGCTCAGGATGAAGCGCTGGCCCCGGGGGACTGCCCCCGGGATCTGGCGCCCGTGTCCTCGAGGGCCCGTTTCTCTTGGTGCCCGCGGCTGGCTCGGCCTTGCTCTCGCTGGATTGGCCACAGAGGGTGAGCACTGGGATTAAGAAGGGGATAGGGAGAAGGAGGAAGAGGAGGAAAGGAAAGGAAGGGGGGGAGGAGGATGAGGAGGCGGAGGAGGAGGAGGAAAGGAAAGGAAGGGTGGGTGGGTTGCCGAGCTGAATGCGAATTCGACAGCAGCAGCTCGAGTGCTCGGGTTTTGCCCCGCTGCGCCCCTTTGAAGCCGCGGAGGGATGGCGAGAAGTAGGAGGTGGAGGAGGCGGAGGAATTAACATGGAAGTCTACGGTGTGGTGAGAGTGGCTCAAGTGGCTCAAGTTTGATCAATTCTTGTTTTCAGAAGGCGTCACGTTCCCGTGCAATCAATCCCTTTTCCAGGATTTGCATGGTAGCAGAACGAGGTCAATGGCAGCAGTGGCGGCCGTGGCATCAGCGCAGCTGGAGATCCATTGCCAGATTGAAATGCCCCTCCATTTTCACCGAGCTATGCGAGGCAGAGTACCGTGGTGGAGACTATTGGTAAATCGGGCATGTCCCTCTACAGGAGGAATATTCAAGAATGTTCAACACATTTTTGGGGACGATGTTTCGACTATGTTTGACTATATCTGATGGTGTCGACTACTCTACAGGCTTACGCCACATCCGCCGACCCCTTCTGTGAGTGTTGCGAGGCCAGGAGTTTTTGGCCAGCGGCGTCTTGTGTGAGGGTGCGGTGTCGCGCGCGGGTTGTGGCAGATACGTAGGGGGTCCAAATGTTTGCGTGATGCCGGTGGTCTGGGGCGTGTTTTGCGAGCGGTTTGCGTGCTGTGCACCCGGGTGCGGGGTGTCCTTCTGGGAGGTCGGCCTTTCGACCCGCAACCAAGTGGAGGAGCACGGGAAGACGAAAGGAGCAAGAGTAGTGTGTGGAAACTGTGATCAGCGAAGCATCACAGCGAAAGATGTGGCCGATGAACCGAAACGGGTGAAGAGGCTGTTGACGTTCACAGCGCGCACGAAACAGTTCGCGCGGCAGCAGCACATTAGCGCCGAGCAAGATAGTGAGCACGTCGCGAGGAAGAGTAAGGTTGTACGCGCGGAGTGCATTGCAGTTGGCGTGGCGGCTCGCAATGCGGAAGCGTCTGGGGGTCTTTTGGGGGCCTCTTGGGGGCCTCTTGTGGGCTCCTTGGGGCGTCTTGGCGGTTTCTTGAGGGCCGTTGGCGGCCTGTTGGGGCACTCTTGGGGCCCCCTGGGGCTCGTGGGGGCGGAAAGCTAGATTCTTGAATTGTTGGTTGCCCTCTTGGGCCCCTCTTGGTGCCGTCTTGGAGCCTTCTTGGGCCGTTTTGGGGACCTCTTGGGCCGTCTTGGGGCCATATTGGACCGTCGCGGGGCCGTCTTGGGGGCCTCTTGGGCCGTCTTGGGGCGGTTTGCGGGGCCTCTTGGGCCGTCTAGGAGCGTCGGAAAGCCCAGAAGGCGGATGTGTGAACATTGTACGTTTTACGACGGGAATGAATACATTTCTGCGTCCAGGGACCGTCTTGGGACGCATGTTGGGGGCCTCTCAGGGGCGTTTTGGGCCATCTGGAGGCCATTTCGGGTGTCTTCGGTCGCTCTTGGACCGTGTGGGACCATGTTGAGCTCTCTTGGAAGCCACTTGGAGCGCTCTTGGGGCCGTCTTAGCGCCTTCTTGGGCTGTCTTGGGGCCCTCTTGGAGGCTTCTTGGGCCGTCTTGGGGCGGTTTTGGGGGCCTCTTGGGCCGTCTGGGAGCGTCGGAAAGCCCAAAAGGCGAATTTGTGAAAAACGCACGCTTTACGAAGGGAACGGGTTAATTTTTGCGTCTAGAGGCCCTCTTGGGACGCATCTTGGATGCCTCTTGGGGCCTCTTGGAGGCATATTGGGCCGTCAGGAGGCCATCTTCGGTGTCTTTGATCGCTCTTGGGCTGTCTGGGACCATATTGAGCTCTCTTGGAGGCCACTTGGGGCGCTCCTGGAGCGCTCTTGGGGCCCTTTTCGGGGCCCTGTTGGGCCGTCTTGGACGCTTGTTGGGCCGCTTGTTTGGGCTATCTTGGGGCCCTCTTGGGGTTTCTTGGGCCGTCTTGGGGCGGTCTTCGGGGCCTCTTGGGCCGTCTTGGAGCGTCGGAAAGCCCAGAAAGCGAATTTGTGAAAATTATACGTTTTACGAAGGGAATGGGCCAATTTTTGCGTCTAGGGACCCTCTTGGGACGCATCTTGGAGGCCTCTTGGGGCCTCGTGGGGACCTTGGGCCGTCTTGGAGGCCTCTAGGCTCGTCTTGGGGCCATCTTGGGCGTCTGGGAGCGCTCGTTTGGCGTCTCGGGGCCCTCGTGGGCCGTCTTGGAGGCCTCTTGGAGCCTTCTGGGCCCGTCTTGATCCCCTTTTGGGCCCAAAAGAGCCCCGTGACGCGCTCGTGTGGGCCCGGGGGGGGGGGTCGAATCTCCGGTTTGGGGTCCCTGGGGGGGGGATTATGGGGGGGGAACTATCTCACACGCCTAGAGACCCACAAGGGGTCGGCGGATTTATCATTTGCCTTCCAAAATCCGCCTGTAGGAGGACATGCCCGACCAAAGGTTACGACGGAGCTTCAAAGCGGCAGAGTGCCGGTGGAATTCTCTCATGTCCTATGTACTTCGGTGGAGTGTTGGTGTAGCCCTTGCGGCAAAACAAACATTGTAGATACGAGTGCGGAGGAAGGATTTGGACGAGGGGAGGAATAAGGAAGAGCAGCGAGCAGGAGGAGGATATGCAGGGGGGAGAAGATGACGAGGAGCTGGAGGCGGAGGCGGAGGTGGGGGAGGAGGAAGACGGAGGACGAGGAGGGAAGTGGAGGGAGATGCAGGAAGGGACGCAAATGGAGGGAGGGAGGGACATGAAGGGAGGGAAAGACATGGAGGGAGGGAGGGAGGGAGGGAGTGACATGGAGGGAGCGGGGGAGGGAGCAGCAGCGGGAGGAGCAGGGACGAGCCCGCTCCGCCCGCCTGGCGGCCGCCCGCCGCGCCTCCGCCGCGCAGGGGGCGCAGCCCCCCGGCCGAGGCCCAACGCGCCGCGCGCCCGCGCGGTGGGCCCCCCCCTGGGCGTTCGCGCGCGAGGGCAGCCCGGGCTCCCGGCGATGTCGCGCGGTGGCGCCCACGACGGCCCCTCCGGCTTCCAGCCCAGGACTCGAGGGTCGTCGGTCGTGGAGCCCGGGACCCCCTTCGCGTGGCGAAGGAAGGCGCGGGCGGGGGGGCTTTGGCCATGTTCGGCCTCTGGGGGTGCGCACCGGGCCTCGGGGGCGTCGGGAAACGACTCGGGAGGAAAAGCCGGTCCCGGGAAAGGGGCCGAGTCCTCTGGGGGGTCGTCGTTTTGAAGAACGATGACGTCGGGGGTTTGGGAAAGTAGGTATTGCTGGATTCCCAGATCTCAGTCTACTTCCAGCGCCCCCCTGCCTCAAGAATCGATCTGATTGTGCTGTGCATGGACCCAATCTGCTTGATCAGCCTGCCTACCGCATTGTTTCACCAAGTTCTTCCGACCGTCGCGTAGCCTCGTCGCCAGAGGGAATTTCGAGCACCACGACAGTATCGAAATCGGGCCATGGGAGGCGACATACTAGTCAGACGCTTCGCAAGCGTGTCGAGCAGGCACTACTTCGATACTTTTCTGGGTGCTCGAAACTATTCCTAGAATGTGGTCCTCAATCATGGTGGGACCAACACAACCCAGGACAGGCTTGGACCGCCGCCGCCGCCGTCGTCGTCGTCGTCGTGGGTCGTCGCCGTAGTCGTTCTTGTCGTCCTCACCACGTAAATGCCACATGATAGCACACAGCTCTGCGATGTCGCGCAGGCTCTCGACCACGATGATACCACCGATTCGTGCTGAAGGAATGGCGATGAAACTGTGGACTGATGTCAAGGGAGGAAGAACCACCCGGACCGGACAATTGGCTTTTTCTAAAGGACCCTGGGCGTTTATTGGACAGCCTTGCCCTGTTCGATTCCTTCTCTGGGCGCGTTCACTACACGACTTCGCGTGTCGGAGTGGTTCTTATGGGGGGATGCTTTGATTTCTACGATGGGAGCCCGCGACAGAGAGGTGCTGGCCTTCGTCGTCGCCGACGTCGTCGTGGTGGTGGCCGCCGTGGTAAAACGACGCGAAGATCGGGACAAAATTCGGATCGGGATAACTCGAAATCTCTGAGAATCGGCGGGTTTGGAGGATGTATTGGGCGCCGCGGCCGCTCCAGAGCGTTCCGGAACGCTCTGAGAGCGCTCCGGAACGCTCTGGAGCGATTTATCCCGATCCTAGCCCTGTTTTACGTGGTCGCGGCCGTCGCCTCTGCGCCCGCGGGCGGCGGGCGGAGCAGATAGGGGGAGGGGTGCCTCCGTGCGCGGCGCGTCGGCCTCTGCCCCTGCCGGGGCCTCTGCCCCTTGCGGCCCCCGGCGGTCCGCGCGAGGGGGCGGCACAGAGTTCGAGGATCTTCAGGACGTGTGTTAGCCCAATGTGTGTTTCGACTGCACGTAAGATAGAGGAAAAGGAACTATGCACATACACCGATGCTGGCAAGGCCCATCCTGAGCCCATGGTCGGTGCAAACGCCCTCCTACCTTGGCCAGGAAGGCATATGCACCGATTCTGGGTCAAGGATGGGCCTTGCCAAGATTGGTGCATGTGCATAGTTCTCTTCGCCCGAGTAAGAGTGACCTTTCGCCGGAGTGGCCTCTGGTGCGGGCACGCGGTGGCCCCTGCGGCCCCCGACGGCCCGCGCGAGGGGGCGGCACACAGCTCGAGGATCTTCAGGACGTGTGTTGCAGTCGGGGCCCTGAAGAAGGACCCCTTTTCGTTGGGAAGGGGCTCCGCGTTCCTCAAGTGTTTCACAGCTGGCCTCAGGTTCTCCTGAGGTTTTCGGTCGGAAATTGAAGTTTAACTTGTGGAAAAAAGGGGCCTCGTTCCTTAGTTAGGGTTCCTTAGGTCAACGCCCCGACTGTAGCCCAATGTGTGCTTCGACTGCACGTAATGAGCGACCTTTCGCCGGAGTGGCCTGTGGCGCGGGCACGCGGTGGCCCCCACATGACTGCTCGCGGTGCGATCGCAGCGGTTTTTGCGGCTGGGTTCGGCCCCCTCGCGCCCACCAACAGCTGCGCGCCAAAGGTCGCTTCTACCCAGGGTAGCCGAGTGTTTACCCCCCTCGGCCCAATCGGTAGACCATGACATCGCCCGCGTCGTGTCGAAGGGCCTGGACGGACAGGCACACGTTGGGGCCAGCACGCGTCCTGAGGCTCGGCGAGAAGCGGGCCGCAGCGGCGCGGACCAGAGGAGGAAGAGGTACCGGTACCGCCACCCTCTGCACGTTCTCCTCTCTCCCTCTCGGCCTCCTTGGGGACCCACGTCGGCACCGTTGGGTTCGCCTCGCGAGAGAGATCCCGGGAGTGGCGGCATGGGTGCCTCGTTGGGTTCCCCAGCAGAGGCGCGGAAAGGGCGGGCGGGTGACAAGAGCCGCGGGGACAGGAGTCCACATCGCCACAGGCGCCAGAAGGGTCAAGTAAGGAACACTTCGGGTCCAGAAGGGGCTCGATGCTCTCACGGTCGTCCCCCTGGCGCTCCTCGCGCAGAGTGGAGTCCAGGCGTTTTTCAAGTGGGTAAATCTGTTGTGTCGTTGATGCGTTCAGCGTTCCTTGTGGTAGTAGTTTGCCTGTCATGGGGCAGGAGTAGGAGGGTTAGAATATTGCACCGCAGCACCGATGCGTTCGACAAGTTGCGCGGTCCCGAGCCCGACCTCCGTGCCGGCATCGCCAATGCATCAGTGATGCGTTCCCGTCCTTCGTCCACATGTGCTCGAGCCTTATTAGGGTGGCATCCAGGCAGAGCCATTCGGCAGCAAATCATGGGAGCCTGGTATACCCTTTCTCGTTACTTAGCGTCGACTATCGTCGATTAGTGTTTTGGAGTCGACGAGGTAACGCCGATTTAGCGCCGGATAGCTTCGGTCAGCGTCGATTAGCGTCGATCTACCGTCGACTAGCGTCGATTCGCAAGAGAGCCGACAAGATGGCACGGGAGGCTCCCATGAGTTGCCACCGAACTCAGAGGGCCGCCGTTTCTTTGCTAACTTGTGAATTCGATATGTTCTCCCTCTCAGTTGCCCGTCCCTTGCGGTCTGCTCATTGCGACTCGACGTGTCGGCTGGCCGACTCAGCGATCCCCGCACTCCTCCTGGGCGCTATGCTGATCGGTTCCCCGAGCTACGTACAGCCGTGGCGACGAGGAGGAGCCCAGAGGGTCTCAGACAAGACGTGCCTCTCAGGTACCCCTTACTTGGCATCAGGCACAGGGTTGTTTTTGGATTCGGACTGTGTGGCACCCCGCATTCCCCAACCGCTTCCCTCAAGGACAGGCTCTTCATCCCGAGCAGTTTGTTGTTTCCTGATGGTCGGGCTAGAACAAAAAACAACCGCACGACTCCTTTCCCCTCAGGGCCCCTTCTCTTCGAGGGGACCCACTCCCCAGGCCTCCGACGGCGTGCTTGTTCAGCCGAGCTCTCGACCCGTCCTCGAGGACGGACATCTCGTCCAGAATCGCCTCCCGATGGCCCGGAGCCTGGGGCGGGCCCCAGACTCGGGGCTCAAGAGACGGGGGTCAATGCAAAGGGGGTTCAGCCCAGGCGTCGGATCTTGCAGGATCCTGCAGAGCCAAGGTTTCGCTGCCCCAGGCTTGGATGCAAGATCCTGCAGGATGTTGTGAGGCCTGACTGACCCGAGTCTGGAGTGACCCGGGTCAGTGGACCCCCGACTGACGCCGAAGCATGGCGAAACTCCCCCGTCTTGGGTTTTTGTCGGCGGCGAGTCCAGGAGGGCCCGTGTTTCCCGACGCCGACGTCGCCGATGCGTCGCGGACACATCGCCGACACATCGCCGAGATGTATCGGCGGTGCGGCGCGATCCTCCGACCCCACCTGCGCCGACCCCATCTGCGAGGCCTTGCACGGGGCAGGAGCCAGGGACCTTGGCATCGCTCGGACGTGTGCAGTTCTGGTGAAAAAGACCACACACGAAACCGAAAAGAGCAGGGAATGGACGTCCGAGCGATGGCCGGGGACGGTCAGCATCGACTCGGCGGGCGGGCGCGGACGGGAGAGCCGGAGGCAGGGCGGCGCGCGGACGGGAGAGCCGGAGGCAGGGCGGCGTCACGTGCCCCCCCTCCGCCAAGGCGCGCCGCCAGTCTCGCGGGCCAGGCGTCGGCGGCCTCTGTCTCGGGGTCGGGGCCCTCTTTCAGACGGGCGTCGGCCACGGCCACGCGCAGTGGGGGCTGGGGGGAGGGGGAAGGTTATCTATAGATGTAAGGCCGGCGCCTTCCAAGAAGCAGCCCCCTTCTGAGAAGCCTTCCCCCCTTCCCCCACCCGCTGTGCGCACCGCCAAGGGTGGTGCTGGGGGGTGACCCAACGGGGGGGTGAGGAGAAAGGTTCTAAAGGGGCCATTTGAGGCCCCTTCTGGGCCCCTGCTGGCGCCAAAAGGGGCTCCGAAGTGCCCCTTCAGGGGCCTGCTCTTTCCCCCCCCCCATGTGTCGGAAGCCGGGCAAGGGCTGCTGAATCCGTGGCTGCTACAATCGACCTCCGGGAAGCTGTCTCTGTCCTTCCGGGAAGAAGCCCGCTGGCTGTGTCGCGTGCCGAAGCCCCATTCCGGGAAGCTGCTTTTTCCTTCCGGGAGGGCCGTTTTAGCAGCCCCGGTTTTGGCAGCCCTCGCCCAGCCTCCGAATCTGGGCCACCCCCCGCTGCCACCCGCGCGACTCTTCCTCCCGGGCCGCCCGTGGGCGCGCGAAGGCACCCCCTCGCCTCGGGCGGCGGCCCCCGGGGCGCCCGAGCAGGGCGAGCGCCCCCCGCCGCGCTGGGTCTGTGAGGGCGAGGTGTCGAAGGTTTCCGTCTTGGGTCGGGGCCCTTCGTCCTCCTCCTCCTCCTCATCATCATCATCAGTTTCCTCCTCCTCATTTTCCTTCTCCTCCTCGTCCTCCTCCTCCTGCGACCTCCTCCTCTTCCCCCTCCTCATCCTTCTTCTCCCGCCCGGGCCTCCCGAGGGGGCGCCAACGTAGCCTCTCGCCTCGCTCCTCCAGGGTCCAGGCTGCCGAGAGGCTCCCGCCCGCATGGGCGGCGGCGCGCGGGCGCGGCGCTGCGGTCCGGAGCGCCTGTCGCAGGTGCCGTGCCCACCTCCTTCCACCCCGTCTCCTCCATCCTGCCGACTTGCGCATGCTTGAGCGTGCGTCGGCGGAGAAGCGTGGCGTCAAGCGCTGGGCCTGCTACGACACGATCACAGAAGCGCGAGCCGGTAAGGAGTTCACGGCTCCCGAGGAGCAGGATCGGAGCATTCGCTATTGAAGTTTTTCTTACTAAGGGGCGTGCGCCTCAGCTCGGCTACCATATTGACATGGATTGCGCAGTCTGCGGCAGGCACGACGCGATTCTTCACCGAGTGAAGAAGTGTGATCGTCCGTCTGTTTGTGAGATAAGGGGGAACCAAGGTCAAGGAGAAAGATCGCATGAGGGCTTTGGAAGCTGAGAGTTCAGGGGGGACATTTCTGTCTATTCCACTGGAGTCTTTCGCCCATCCCGCCGGCTCTTACCCTCGTCCATTCAGGGTGACTGTTCATGGTCCTTGTATTCGACACCCAGTTCGGGAGCTCAGTCGAGTTGGGTCCTGCCTTGCCATGGTGAATGCTTATGCTTCTCCGTTGGCCGAGCTTCGTGCTTCGGTCACCACAGAGTGCCCCAAGTCGCCACACTGTGCCGAATTCTCAATGTACACGTGGGCTCACATGCTTGCTGTGCCCCCTCCTTGTCTCATATCTTTCTGGCTGCGAATGCTGCCAGCATGGCGCGCATCCTCCGCTTCAGCGTTCCCTGGCGAGAAGGTGGCTGCTCACGAGGAGGTCGACGAGGTCGGTATCGATTGGCGAGAACGGTGGAGGAGGGTGGGGATGGGATGCGTTGAAGTCGGCGCCACATTGTCGGTCAACATGCACCCCCGAGATGAGCACAGTTTGAGCGAGATCGGCCGCACTGTTACGGCAGATCGGTGCTCGGTGCGCTCAGCTGCCAGGCTGCTGCATTTGTGGGAGCCTCCGGCTTCCGCTTGTGTGCGATGGTGCAGGCTTGGCCGGTGGCAACACCTGCATAGCCCTACCTCTCACCTCACTGTGCGCTGCCCTTGAGGCGAACGCGTCTCTGGGGGGCATACCGACTCATAGTGCGGATGTTGCCCCCCAGTGGGTGGGCATCTGCGGATAGGCTCACTTGTTCGATCATCCATCTCTCACCCCTGGCCCCTCTCATTCCCGGAGGTCTTGGACGGGTGCTTGGCGGGGGAGGTTCGCTTAAAAGCAACCGTCTTCCCACAAGCCTGCGCCTGGACGGCGCCCAGGCACAAGCAAATTGCATGCATGCGCTTAATTAACGTGTCGTCAACCACCATGTCGTTGCTGTCGACTGCGCCGACGCCCGTGTATGGATTATTTGTATCAAGCGCTACTGTCATTCCAGTGGTTGCAGCTCTCAAGGTTTTCAAGGTCTGTCCGAGGTTTGTGCATGCCCGAAAGCGACCGAGAGTGGCTGGAACATTGTATTCGCAAAAAGTCCCGCCGCCATTGCAGTCGGAGGGGGGCGGGAACTCACGCAGGCAATCTTACTCAGTGTTTCGACACGATGAAGTAAGCCACTTGAGCGCTGGTCTCCCCCACCGCCGCCAGCACTGCTCTGCACTGCGGTGGAGATGAGAGTGAGATTTTTGTTATAAAAAACTTGTCTTCCAGCTCCTCCTCTACGGTCACAACGCTGATCTGAGGACCGCTGTGGGTTTGGAGGGGAATCGCCGCTCCTCAGGTCATTCCGTGGTTGTTCCTCCCTAGCCCTTTTCGTGCACCCGGGCTCTCTTGGTATAGAAACGCGAGTTCGGTTCTTTATCTGGCGTTCCTTCAACCAACCGGTTGGCTGTATTATTCATCTTCTTCCTTCCCCCTTTCATGCTCAGCAACGGCCGTGGGCACCCACCACAAGGCGGCGCGACACGCTAAACACACCCCAGCCCCCAGGCATCCCCATTTTTACACAAACGCAAAAGAAACCCTGTGGCACGGAATGCATGGAGGGAGGAGGAGGAGCAGCAGCAGCAGCAGCAGGAGGAGGAGGAGACGGAAAAGGAGGAGGAGGAGCAGGAGGAGGAGGAGGAGGAGGAGGAGGACGAAAAGGACGAGGTCGAGGACGAGGACGAGGAGGAGGAGGGGGTGGAGGAGGAGGATGAAGAGGAGGAGTAGGGGTAGGAGTCAAGCTAGCCAGCTCGAGCGAGTCAAGCATGGCATGCCCAGTCCCACCCGCCCTCCCACAACATAAGAAGCAAAGCTGGCACAACTGGGGGCCGAAGTCACACCGGCCAGCCGGTTTGGTACAGCTGATGCGGCCGCGATGGCGGTTGCCGACGGGAACTGGCGAGCGCGTGTTGAATGCCGCGCACGCATTGCCAGACGAGTCGAGAATGGCCCGGTACACCGCAGGAAGCCAGAGGTGGCCGGAGGAAGCCCGACGGTCTGACAGGACACCCCAAAGCATTTTTGTGAAAAAGCATTGGGTTTTTGATGTTTTTATGTTGAAATGCTTGCAAACACACGGTGTTCGGTAGGATTCTGACATGAACGCGCGAGTGTGCTCTTTGTGGTATTTTTTGCACAGGATTCGCGGCCTGGGTGCATGACAGAGCATCGCGAGTGCACCGCGCGATGACGTGAAATCGCTGGATTTGACAGAATTCTTAAGATTCCTATGGTTTTCCTATGATTTCAGCAAGAGAGCCCAGGCGGGAAATTTGTACAATTCTTTGTGAAAAAGCATTTTTTGATGTTTTTATGTTGAAATGCTTGCAAACACACGGTGTTCGGTAGGATTCTGACATGAACGCGCGCGTGTGCTCTTTGTGGTATTTTTTGCAATGGATTATCGCCGTGGACGACAGGACGTCCATGTCGAGAGGAAAAAATAAGAAAACTGTTGATTTTGTATTGTTTTTTACAGGTTAGGATGGGACCACCCGGATGCGCCCGCTATCTGCCGGCCTGAGGGGGGAGTAGGAGTATATTCTAATAAGGAATATGGATGGGGAGGAGGAGAAGGAGGAGGGGGAGGATGAGGAGGATGAGGAGGAGGACGAGAAGGAGGAGGAGGGGGAGGAGGAGGAAAAAGAGGAGGAGGAGGAGGAGGAGGAGGTAGAGGCTAGAGGGAGGAGGATGGAGGGCCGCTTTTTCTTCGCGCCGAAGCCTAGAGGACCCGGGCCATTTCGCCCGCCGCGCTGGCCCCGCGGCCGTCGGCGGCCCTCCTCGCGGGCGGCCAAAGGGGCGTCGCGCCGGCCCGGCAGCAGTCGGTGGCCTTGCTCGCAGGCCGCGAGGGCGGGGTTCAAGCAGGGGCGAGGCGTCCTGGTTTGCCTGTAGGTCCACCACAAAGTCAGTGCCAAACGTGTTGTGGTATGCACGAAGCGTTCTTAAAACATTTCTGGCTGAGGCCGTCTTGGTTTACACCGCGGCCCTGCCCTCTACTAGCATGGTTTCTTGTGTTCGAAGCATTCTTTTGGTCTGAGGACATGTCGTGGTAGGCTTATAGGAATGCCGGGACGGTCGGTCCTTGCTTGGGGTGGTGAGCAGGTTTGTCGCCATTCTTCCACAAGTCGTTTGCGCCCAGTTTCGCGCGCCCTGGGGCCCTCACAGATCGATCCGGCTCAGGAAGTGGTGGGGCCGTTGCTGCCCTTACCCTTGGTGGAGTGGGCGCGCCTGCGTTGTGCCATCCGCCGAGACGCCGCCCAGGCGGCGGGCGAGAGAGTCCCTTGCGATACGCCCCCGCGCCGACTCCACCCTTCCTAGTAGAACGGATGCGCGCCCGTGGACACGGTGGGGGCATTGCTTAAGGAATGCGCCCTGCACATTGCAGACCCTTGATGACCCCTTCTCTCATGAGGGCGGCGGTGATATCCATGGCCAACCCTCGATAGGAGTTCCACCAGTCTCCAGACCCTGGATTTCTTCTCGAAGTTTTCCTTATCAACTGCCCCCACCGTACTTTCACTACACGAGAGCACAAACCGAGCATTTTCTTTGGGTGGAGGGCAAAGGGTGAAATCTGAAATGCCGTTTGATTGATTCTCGAGGCTTGAATCTGCAAAAGGTGAGTCACAACACGACTTGTTTTTCGAGGTGCAACCGCCCATAAACCTGGATTTCACCCTGAGCCCTCCACCCTAAGACAATGCTCAGACAACCAACAATGATTCGCGGGCGGGTTTGGGGGCGCTTCGCCTGTCCGGGCCAGACCGCGAGGCCCGTGCAGGGCCACTTCGGGAGCCTGCTGGCGGGCCAGCGTGGGGCGGAAAGTGTAGAACCCTGCCCCGCGCCCGGCGGAGGCCACTGCAGCACGGCCCCCTTGGGGGACTCTTCGGGCCGGATGCTTGCTCAAGGAATCCAGGGTAAGGAGCCACTTCTTGGCTCTTCAAGGGCCAAAAGCCTGGCATCTCTCGGGCGGGTGCATGTTTCCCCGGCGGCGAGGACCATCGAGGGGCATCCTTGATGATTTGACGAAAAAACCACGCACGAAACCGAAAAGAGCACACGGAATGGAGCGACGGCGAGAAAGGCCCGTGAATGGATTCATGCATTTCTGCAGGTCCCGCGCCAGCCACTCTCATGGGCCGCCCCTGCCCTGGTGGCCGCCGCGGCCGCCTGCGCCTCGCGCGCCGCCTGGCCCCCGGCCCGCGCCTCCCCGGCAGAGCCGAACCACTGGGCCTGCACGACCGCGGCGCCGCGGGCGGCAGGCTGAGGGCCCCGGCAGGCCCGCTGGCGCCCTCGCCCGCGACCGAGGCGGCGGTCCTCCTGGCGGGCTGCGCGGCCTCCGCCTGGCTGGCTGCTGCTGCAGGGGCCGCCGCGCTCGCCCCGCCTCCGGCCTCCGCCGCGGCGCCGAGCTTCGCGCTCCAGCGCACCTCCGCCGCGGGCGTGGGCGCCGCCAGCGAGCCGAAGGCCTTCTTGGCGCCAGTGCCAGGCAGCAGGCCGCGCTCGAAGTCGTTGCGAGCCTGCGCCCTGGAGCCCATCCGAGCTCTCGCCGCGGCCCCCACGCACTCGTCGCGGAGCCCCCTCCAGACCATCTTCGGGGTCCGCGCGTACATGTAGCAGGCCGTGCACACCAGGAACTCCTCTGAGTCGCCGTGCAGCACACTCCCCTGCATCAGCTGGTGTCCGTGCACCTGCCAGGGGTCTCCTCTCACGCTCACGGACGGGGGCGGCCGTCCAGCAGCATCGTCTTCTCCAGCGGGGGCCGCTTGCATCCTGCGCGCCACTCGTCTCGAGCCCCCAGCAGCATCGCCTGACGCTCCCGAGCCGCCAAGCGCCGTCGGCGAGGAGGCCGCGGGGCGCTTGCGCGCAGGCGAGCCGCTCGGGCCGCGGGGAGGCCCGCCAGCGCTGGAAGCTGCGGCAGCTGCCACCGCTGCCAGCCCAGCGGCCGCTGCCGCGCCTGGGGAGCCCCCTGCCGCGGTGCAGGCCTCGGTGCAGTCCCACTCGGGGATCCCGAGGTCGAGGTCCTCCAGCGCCGCCGTCGGCGGGCAGTCCCTGGCGCCGAGCTCAGAGACGTGGACCTCGATCTCCGCAGCGTACTTCGCCGCAACTCGGGCTCGGGCTGCCAGGCCCTCCAGCAGTAGCACTTCATGATTCGCTGCTGCAGACAGGCTGGCTCCCAGCTTTGCGCTTTGGTCGGCAATGGGGTTGCCGCCCCTCTCCAGCTCGCCGATCTCTCCGCGCTTGACCGCCTCCTCGGACGTGCGGGCACGGATGTGCCTGGCAGCCACTCCTTCCGCGGCATCGCCGACTCGGGCCCACATGTGGGCGTGCAGCGAGGTCGGCCCTTGCGCTCTCATTGCCGCGGGTGTAGTCAACTGTCCCCTTGCAGTCGCTGAGGATCATGTGCATCCCCACGATCTCCTTGAGGGCGACTCCCGCCGCGTCGTCCTCACCTGCGCGCGCCGTCTGTGAGGGCAGCATTTGCGGTGGCACCGCGCCCCAGGCCTGCGCCAGCACCACCTTGCCGTCCTGAGACATCACTGTGACGGCCCAGCCAGCGCTGCGCAGGGAGGGGAAGCGCCCATTGATGCAGAAGCCGTCCGTGAAGACCATGGTGCCAGCAGCGACCACCATGGGGCTCGCCCATCCTGTGTGCTGCCTCTACCAGCGCGGCTGCCCGCGCAGGCGCTTCTGCAAGGGCGCGGCTTCCACGAACAGCCCCTGGGCGAAGAGCTCCCCGAACTTGTCCCCAAGGTTGCGGCCCTTGCTGGCTCCTTGCCGCAGGTCTGGCGGCAGGCGGGCGCGCCTCCAGGCTTGCCAGGCAGGGCACCCGAAGTGCCTGTGGAAGATCGTTCCCGCTCCAGGCCTGGCACAAGAGGCGTGTCGGGCTGATGTCCTCCTCGTGTCTGGCGAGCCTGGCCAGGGGCCAGTGGGCCAGCGAGACCAGCCAGCGCAGGCGTCTTCCTCCTCCTCCCCTTCCTCCTCCTCCTCCTCCTCCTCCTCCTCCTCCTCCGCCTCCTCCTCCTCCTCCTCTTCCTCCCGAGACCCCATCCTGCTGCGTCGACTCCCGAGCCGGATCGAGCTGTGAGGGTCACGGGGCCCGAGCACAGCAAAATCGCCCGCTGCGTGAAACATCGCAACGCCAGGATCGCAGGATCCTGCTCCTCCTCCTGCCCCCTCACTTTGCCAGAAGGTTCAGGATGGCGCGGGTCGCACGACCTTGAAGTACGTGTGCTAAGGCAGGCACCCGCAGCAGACGAAGAGGGAGAGCAATGTGCAGTTGTGCAGTTCCTTTCCTCGCCCTGGCCCCAGTAGTCTTGGGGCATCTGGCCCTGGAGGTGAAGAGAATCATTATCCGCATCTTCTCTTCCCCCTCCTCCTCCTCTTCCTCCTCCTCACCCTCTTTCTCCTCCTCACCCTCCTCCCTGATGGTGCTCTCGCTGCTCCCTACGAGTGTGGATGCCACGACAATGAACACCCTAACAGTCCGATCATTGAATGTAACATGGGTTTAAACATTCTGAACAATGTTCAGAACATGTTCTAACCATGTTTGCTGCATATTTAAAGCATGTATTTTACATGTCTTAGACATCTGGAACTTATTTGGCAACATGCTTCCTCTCCATTGATCGTCCTCCAAAGCCCTACAACGACGATGACGACAACGACGACGCCGACGACGACGATGACGACGACGACGACGGGCTGGGCTTCTGTCTGCGGCGGCCGGGCAGGGCGACCCGCGCGGCGAGGCCGCGCGGCATCCCAGGCGCTCGGCCGCCGCCGCCTATGGCACTGCTGCCGCCGCTGTCGAGTGCCGTGCTGCCCGCCGCCACATCTCGGCCACGCTATCCGACGTCGGGGTTCAAGCAGTGGTGACTCGTCTTAGCTCGCCTATAGCCCTGCCAAACAATGTTCTAGGAATATGTCATGTCTCCCACGGAATGTTCTTAGAACATTTCTGGTTGGGACTGTGTTGTTTTATCGCATCGGGTTTATGTTCTAAGAGCATTGTTTTTGTACTTAGAACATCTTGGGGTTCCAAGAGCGTCTGTTGGTAGGACTACAGGAATGCCGAGACGGTCGGTCCCTGCTCAAGGGGTGCTCTCCAGCAGCTGCGCCTCGTCGAGGGCACTCCGGGGGCGCTCGGGTCGTCCCGAACGGCCGACGGAGAGCGGAGTTGTGACCCGGAAGCCGCCCGGGGCTCGTGACCATTCTTGACTAAGTTGTCGTCCATAATCTGCCTGTATGGGGACATGCCCGACCTAAGACTTGGCTTCCGATTGCCGCCGACCGGGTTCATTTCGATCGCCGATCCGTCTTTTTGATTCGTATTGGCTCTCCTGCCACAGATCAGCGGGCCCCTCAGATCCTGGCGTTCCAAATGATGAACGGGAGCTGCGTGACGCTGCTGGCGGGTTGTGTCTGGGAAGTATCAACAACATGACAGACCGTTCTCAACCGACTGGTACCAATCCCAACCGCCCGTGCAATTTTTCAACTCGCCGAAAACTAACTAGTACCAATCGCAACCAGCCATCTTAAGCCGTACGGTATGGTTCTGAGTGTGGAGCGTATTGAAACGATGCATCAATTACATGCCGTTTTTTAGTACATGTATTCATGTTGGTTGACGACATGAGCGCCAACTATGCAATTTGTACTAGTTTACATTCGTCCATCTGGGAGTTGCGTCCGTCGTTTTGAAAATCGGCAGTGGTCACGAGTCTTGCTTAAGTATCCCGGCGGTCGTATCAGAAGTGTACAGGTTTCGCGCGACAGCCGCGTAATGTTTCGCGTGGATTAATTTGAAAAGAGTTTTTCATGCGTACAGAGTACAATTTCCATTTGAGAGCTGATTCAAGTGTGTTTGCATGAACACAATGTGCAATCCCGATTGAAATGCTCATGACATCCATGTTGAACAATAGTCAGGTCTCATGTGCGCCAACCTCCGCAACACATTGTCAAATGTCACTTGAGACTTTGAGCGTTTGCGTAGTAGGGCGTTGCGTCGGTGTACCCTCGCATAGACTGCCACAGTTTGCCATCGTGCAGGTGCAACCTTTCCAAAGTGAGATTTGCATTGGGCCGTCTTGTTCTGAAACCTTCGCAGCTTACGTTATGGAGTCCGTATGTCTTCCACACTAGCTCTATGTTTGCCAGCGTGGACCCCAAGGACTGTGCTTCTAGCCATCTAAGCTGCGCAGCCTATGTGATGCAATGTGCGTGGTGCAACTAATTGTGAAAACCTTGAAGTTGTCAACCCAATTGCTCGCGCAATCACCCCACCTGCCCACCCGCAACTTAGTGAATTCATGCGGCTGCGATTGCGATGGTGTTTGGAGTTGGCTGGCGCATCTCTGCGGCTGCGCTGGCCAACGCATGCTCGCGCGCACAGCTGCAAGCCAGTTTGGCGCGACCGAAGCGGCCGCGGTGGCGCTGACCGCTGGGCACTTCCCAGCGGGCAGTTCAATGCGAGTCGGTGACTTGGGCGGGCGCGTTGACATGGCGGCGTCTTCCACGGCAGGGACGATGATGATAGTAGCGATGGGTGTGGCGATAGTGACGATGACGACAGTAAGGCCGATGACGGCGCCGATGCTGGCCACGCCGCTGACGATGACGATGTCCATATGTCATTAATGATGTTTGTGCAAGGAGTTCGACATGCGCGAGCGGCCGACACCCGCGAGTGGCCCGTGTGGTCTTATTTGACTAGGACGTTCCTCCCCAGTGCGCAAGCAAGGGCGATCGAATGATTTCCGCATGCGGCGCGAGAGGCCCAGTTGGTCGAATGATGTGGGCACGCTTTAAAGCCAATGGTTCCCTTAAGAGTTCGCAAGAGTTCGCAAGAGCGCGCGCGCGCGTTTTCGAAAGAAAAGACGAGGCAAGGGGGCAGACAGAGGGCGGGGAAGGGGGGGAAGTGTGAGAGGACAACGAAAAGGAAAACAAATACCCCCTTGGCGATAGTTTGAACGCCCCTGTCCTTGACGAGCACGGGTTAGGTGGTGGGGAGCGGGGCCGACCCCCAAAGGTGACGCCGCGGCGGCAAGGGTCGACCCGTCACCCGAGTGTGCGGGGCGCGAAAGAAATTCGGCACCCCTTGGTGGCAGTTGTAAAGGTGGGGGGCGGCCAACATGCCAGAGTGAAAAGATGAACTGACGTTGACAGGCACAATCAGCCGGCAGGGGAACAAATCCCGTTCACGGCCTCATGGAGAAAATCGCGTGGTGGCAATTGGCGCCATAATGTGAAGGTGGAGAGGTGTAAAGGTGTGGAGGTACGTTGGACCCCTCCCTGCAGCCGTCTTGGTTGGCCGAGGGGCTGCAGGGAGGTCCTCGGCCCCCTCCGGTGGCAATTGGCGCCATCATGAAACGGTGTGGGTGGGGAACCCACGCAGCCCCTATGATGGAAGCTGCGCGGGGTGTGAGGCCTATGATGGCCCTCACGGGCAAGGCCTAAAGACGGTCCTCACCCGGCGGGGGGGGGCGAGAGGGAGGGGGGCGCGCGCGCGCGTCGAGGTGGTTCTTGATGACAGTCCTGGGGGGGATACCTGAAACGGGAGAGCACCAAGATGGCATACACAGTTCCGACACCGAAATTGGATATGCCCGCGCACTCGTTCTCCCAGGGATTGGGATAAGAGGCGCAAGCGCAGACGCATTTGCACACAATCTGACGTCACTGTTCCCGACCGCCTACTCCAGGACAGCAAGAGGGCGACGACAACGACGACAACGACGACGACGACGACGACGACAAGACGACGACGACGACGACGACGACGACAACGACGAGATGCACCGTGAGGAGGTGGTGGGACCCCAGGTAAGGACGTGGGGGCCCATCTTTTCACGGCTGCGAAAGAACACGACGGTGTTTGTCAGTTTTCCGCTTCGCCGGGCCCAGGACCGTGAACCATGTAGAGGATGAAAAACCAGTTCCGGTGAAAGCGTCCAGACCTCGGGGCAGGACTGCAAGTAAATCCCGCAGTCGTTTCAGATGATCGAGCTCGACGAACGATGTATGCTCGGCTTGGGTGGAATCTGCCAGCGCCTTTTACCCCCTTCCCCTCCTCCCCCTCATTCCCCTTCCCCCCCCCTCCACGTCGTCCTCATACTTTCCCTTCCCTCGCCTACTCCTTCGGTCGCAATGTTGTTTTTGGGGTGTACTAGCGTCGGTTAGCGTCTTGTGATCGATGAGATAGTGCTGACATAGCGTCGACTAGCGTCGATGTAGCGTGTATGAGCGGCGTTGGTCAGCGTCGATCCGCAAGAGCCAGCAAGATGGTTTGGGGGAGGCTCTCGAGATATTCTGCAGAATCCTCCTCTCGTGCTACCTTCCCGCTCCTGAACCCAGCCTTCCTCCATGGACACTTGAGCAACGGAATGAAACTCGGTCGACTGCCCTGACATTCGCGCTTAAGTTTCCTGCATAAGGCCGCACACAAGCGCCCTCGTTTCCAGCGCAGCGCGCCGCGCTGGCGTCCTGCGCGAGTCGCCACGCAGGGGCCGCCATGCCGTTGTGCGTGAGGCCCGTATGGGAGACCTGCGCACATCTCTTCTCGTCCAAGACCTCCCCGGTGGCGTGCCACCCGCTCTCCCAACCCCCTCCTAACATCCAACGTCGCGAAAACGACCGCAGGAACACGACCCCAGCCCCAGACGAGCCACGTCCTTCGTCGAGCTGGGGGTCGATCCGTGCTTGTCCCGGGGCCCGAAACGGGGCGAAGGCGCCCGCTGTGAAGGAGTGGCAACGCCAGGCTCTCGGGGCCCGACCCCCGCGCGGGAAGCGGAGCAGGCGCACCCCGCGGGACCCGCAGCCATTTTGGCCCCAGGGCCAGGCCTCGCCCGTGCGCCCCTGGGCCGGCGAGGTCGACGGGGGGGGGGGGGGCGACACCCCTCGGGCAGTGCCGAGGGGGGTTCTTTCGGCCTCAAGTCCTGGGAGCCATGCGTGTCTTCCTGCAGTCGGGCCGAGGTATGAGATCGAGGTCGGTTCGGGGAGGGGGGGGGTGCAGTCGGGGGGGGGGTGGTCCGAGGTTCAAGGTTTTCGGTCGGAAGTTCTCGTCGGGTCTCTATAGGTGCTTTCCAACAGCTGCACCTCGCCGAGAGCGTTCCAGGGGTGCCCGGATCGCCCCAGACGGCCGCTGGAGGTCGGAGTTATGTCCCGAAAGCCAGTTGGGACGGGGATACGGCTGGACCGAGGTGTAATGATCGAGGTCGGTTCGGGGAGGGTGCCCTCATGTTCTTCGTGTTTGTTGGGTTTTCTTGTGCATCCTGGGGTGGGCACCCTTGGATATTCTGAGTGTCTTGGCCGACCCATGGTCTCATGTTTTCGAGGGATGTTTTTTTCCTGGCCTAGGTCCGATTGTATGTCTTCATAGCTCCGTCCTGGCAGCGCGTCAGCGTTCGCATGCGTCCAGCAATCGAGGAGGAAGCGCCGATGTAGCGTCGGTGTAGCGTGGGTGTATCGTCGATTTGGTGTCGACTGGCGTCGATTGGCATCGGCCAACACCCATTCGCAAGAGCCAGGGCAGGCAAGATGGCACGGTACGCTCCCACGAGTTGCCACCGAAGTGTCACGGCGGCGGGTGGTCACCACGAGGGCAAGGGGGAATCTAGGATCCCAGACGCCCTCGCGTCACGGAAAGATCACGAGGGGCCGTGCTTCACAGTTTCTGGTCTCTTGGCGCCCTTACCGGGCCTCGGGTCCGTACAAGAGAAGCGCAGGATGAAAAATTGGGTCCAGGGGAAGGGTCCAGACTTTTCATATGGTTCCATAGGGACCCCAGGGAAAGGGACTTTTGAGACGGGCGATGCCGATTTCTCAAGGCCGCCTGGCTTCGCCCACAAGGCTCCTGCACGACGCTGTCACTTGCACTCTTCGGAGTGTCAAGGGCAACGCCGCGGTCTCAGAAGTCCCTACGCTGGCGTTCTTTTAGGAAACGCGTCAATTTCTGAGAGTCCACGTCGTGCAGAAATCATGACGTCCGGGGTCTGGGATCGAGGTCGAGGAGGTTCTGCTCCATTTTGGGGGTTGTCCAGGTTCTCTGGAGCATCGTGGGCGAAACACGACGCATCATGATCCGCGGCCTCGCGGGCTGACCCCCCAACCCCGCGCGGACATGTTTGGTTTTTCGCGGATGTCCCGCGCGGGACAGCGTATCCGTGCGACTGCGCCTCCGCGGGAGCGCGCCCCAGAAGCCAGACCGCCGCGAGGCTGCGGCTTCGGACCTGTGCCCGCCGCTTGTGGTGCGAGAGTCGGTGACCCCCTTGGTTCGGATGCGACTCTGGGGAGGTCAAACTCTGAGCGTGCACTTGTCCGAAATCCGGCTTAATCTGGCTTCATTGCATATGCGGCGCAGTCCCGTTAAATGCGGTTAGTCCCGCTTCATCCAGCTCCATCCCGTCTAATACGCGGCCTGATCCGGCGTAGCAGCCCCCCCAATGGGGTTCCATTCTCCCCAGCGTTTCCGACGAAGCAGTCCCAGTGGTTGCCTCCTAATGCTGGTGGTGACCTCCCTTTCCGGCACTGCCCAGGCATCCGGCGCGGCCCCAGCGCGTTTGACGTTCCCGCTCGGGAGGCCGATGGCGGGCCCGGAGGGAGGGGCGGCGCCAGAGGTCCCTGGCACCCCGAGCACGGTGGCGCAGCGGGCCAGCAAGAACGCCTCCCCGCTGGCGGCCACCCTCCAGCCCCAGTCGCGCCGCGCTTCTGGCGCGCGGCTGGGCAGCACCGGAGGGAGCAAAGGACCCCTTGAGATCAGAGGTTCCGGAGACGTTGGAGCGGCCGGTTTCGGGTCAGTTTCGGCTTCTGGGGGCCCTCGAGGGTGGTTTGGTTGACCCTCGGGGCCATAGCGCGCGTCAGGCCCCCCATCATGCTCTCCTCAACGGCCCACGGCCCCCCGGACCGTCCATATAAACGACTCGGGACGAAAAATTAGACCTATAAGGTAGTGGCTTGTAGGGAGGTGGCCCATAGCTTCGGGGGTCCACGCATCGGACAAACATCGGAGCGCCAGATGTTCGGGAAGTCCCACGCCTGCACCGACTTCTGGTCGGGCTGGTGGTCTTGAGCACCACGGCCGGTGCACATGCCCTCCTGGCCGTCGTGCGCGCCTTTGGGCCGCGTTGGGACCCTCTTGGCCATGTTGGGCGTATTAAGGCAATCTTTCGGCAACTCGTGGCCCTCTTGGGCCGTCCTGAGGGCCCCCTCTGGGGCCCTCTGGGCCCGTCTTGGTGGGGCCCTCGTGGGCCCGAAAAGTCCAGCGACAACGCTTCCTGGAGTCCAGGGGGCACGCGTCAAGCCCAAGAAGATTTGAGAGTTCGGGGTCTGATCCCCTCACTTCGTTGATCAGAGAATTCGGGAAGAAAAAGGGTTAGAAGAACCGCTCTAAACCACTCACGCCCGAGAGGGCTGGTGGGATGTGTACGTGAAGCATCCAGGGCGGGCAGGGTTTGGAGTTTGGGTTCTGCGCCTTGCTTGACGCCACCTGGCGACCTACCCGACGCCTTATCCGACGGCCTTCCCGACGCCTTTTCCGACGTTTTCCCGACACCCCACCAGATTGCCTTAGACGCCCTATCCGACGCCTGACCTGCCGACGGCCTTCCCCGATGCCATTCCTGACGGCCTTTCCGACGCCCTACCCCACCTCTTCTCTGATTGTTTTCCCGACGCTCTATCCGACGTCGTTGCCGTTACTGTGGCGACAAGGAAAAGCGGAACAGATGCGTTTGTCATGTCGGTTTTGAACGATTGTTGTTTTGGGGGGTCTCTTATGACTGCTCGCAGGAGTTTCTGGAGCGCACTTGTAGAGCTTATTGGGAGCCTTTCGGGGGGCGTCTGGGGAGCCTTTGGTGTCTTCTTGGAGCTCCCTGGCGCCTCTTGGAGGCGTCCTGGGGCCACTCGATGGCCTCTCGGGGCCTTCAGGGGGCCTCTCGTGACCGAGGGCTCGAAATATCCGTTCGGTTCCCCATCCTGGGCCCCCTCTTGGGGCCGTCGGAGAGGAGCTTGGGCCGTCTTGGAGGCTTCACTGGGCCGTATTGAAGCTCTCTTAAATCGGTTTAGGGCCCTCTTGGAGGCCTCTTCGGCTGTCTTGGGGCGATATTGGCGGCCTCTTGGGCCGTGATGGAGCGTCGGAATCCGAAAACGAGAGGACGCCAAAATAATTTACACATATCAGGGAAATCGTTGGTTTGTGTCTCTTTGGGCCCTCTTGGGGGAGCTCTTGGAGCCCCCGTGGGAGCTTCTCGGGGGCTTGGTTGGTCGCTTTGAGGCCATCTTGGGCGTTTGGGAGCGATAGCGGGCCGACGCATGGGCCTTTTGGAACGTCTGGGCGGACTCCCGGTTCTCTCTTGGTTCGTTTTGGTTCCGGGAAGGCACGCGACACACCCCGGGAGCGGCCGGCAATCCTTGGGACCGCCTGGGAAATGGGGGGTCCGTGCCCGTAAGAGCCCTGCTAGAGATGGTACGTCTGAGGGCTGCATGAGCCTTGGGGCACTCCGCTTCGCATTAGAGGCACGGTGGCAGATATTGTATACACGCACACACAAATACATATATATATATACATGTGTATATATATATATGTATATATATGTGTGTGTGTGAGTGTGTGAGTGTGTGTGTGTGTGCGTGCGCGTGTGTGCGCGTGTGTGTGTGTGTGCGTCTGTGTGTGCATGTCGCCAATGTGCACCGCAAATTGTGTTTTATAACGCACGGTGTAGCGCAGCCTACGCTGTGGGCTAGGCCAATGGTTGCATTGCGCCGATGCTGATCACGCCGACGACGATAATGGTGTCCACACGTTGCGGATGAAGGTGTTGGAATAATTCGACATGCGCGCGCGGCCGACGGACGCGAGTGGCCCACATGGTATTCGTTTAAAGGTGCCGTGCTCAACCAGCAAGCGCGCCAGGGAGTTCGAATGATCTCGACATTCGCGCGCGAGAGGCCCGCTAGGTCGAATTGGATGAACAGTGTGAACAGCCTATGTAACCCCCAAGACTTCGCGCGCAGGTTCTTGTTCGAGATTACCAGTTGCAATGGTGTCTGTTGTCTTGTTTGTTCATATGTTTTCGGGAACATGGATCTTGAAGTCCAGACGAAACCTGTTGACTGAGTTCGGGGACCTCGAACGCCGCGCGCGTGTGGATTGTGCCCCATTGTTGCAAAGAGCATGGGAGATTTGTGATCAGTGCGCGGGTCGAATTAATTATTTACGTTCACGCATCTATTAAATAGCCAGCCTTGTACTGAGAGCTCGAGGGGGAACTCTGAAAAGGGGGGGCAGGCGGAACTGGAGCGACAACCCTACAGAATAGTAGCAAGCGAGGCCGCACCACCACGACGCCTGATAATTATTTGTCAAGGATTAGGGTGGGCGATGCCGGCCTGCCTGGGATGGTATGAGCTGACTCTTCAAATGAACGGCGGAGCTGAATCATATGGATAGTGTTATGTTTTGGCGTCGGTTTAGAACAAGAGGAATCATGCAGTCCAGTATGTGTGTTGCAGCCTGAGTGGTGCAGTCCATGCAGTGAAATCTATGTGGTGTTTATAATCTTGACCGTCTTGAAGCTGTCCTCTCCACTGCTCGTGCAAACATCCCACCCTCCCACCCGCAACTTGGTCGCAAGACATCTTCAGACAAGACCGTGACGGTAGGTACTGCATGGCACTTGGCCGCGACACCGATGCCGACGACGACAGCGACATCGACGACGACGGCGCCGCCGACAGCGACTGCGACGACACCGACGACGTCTCCAATGTTTTCGACGACGACAACGACGACGACGACACCGACGACGACGACAACGACGCCGACGACGACGACGAAGACGACGACGACGTCGCCAACGGAGACGACGACGAGGGAGGAGAAAAAACGACGACGGCGACAACGACGACAACGACGATGGAGGAGGGAAGACGGCGACGACGCCAACGACGAAGAAGGAGGAAGGACGGCGACGCCGACGACGACAACGACGAGGGAGGAGGGAAGACGACGACGATGACAACGACGACGAAGACGACGACGACGGCGACGAAATAGGAGGGACGACGACGAGACGCCGACGACGGACGACGACGACGAGGGAGGAGGATAACGACGAGGGAGGAGTGAAGACCACGACAACGACGACGACGACGACGGCGACGAAATAGGAGGGACAACGACGAGACGCCGACGAAGACAAAGAGGGAGGAAGGACGACCACGGCGACAACGACGACGGAAATGACGACGACGCCAAGACGACGACAACGACGACGAGGAAAGACAGAAGACGACGACGGCGACGACGACGACGACGACGACGAGGGAGGAGGGAGGACGACGACGACAACGACGACGCAAGAGCGCGCGCGCACAATTTTGTTGAAAACCCGTGTTGCGAAACCTCGTGTTTTTGTAGGTTTTTTGGACGCACGAATTCGAAATCCTTCCGAAACTGAAGGTTTTTGAAGGATTTCGGCATACGCCCGCGACGACGCGCGCGTCTGCACTTCGTCGTTTTTTTTGCAGAGGATTCTCGCGACGGCACACGCGCAAGGGCGTTCGACAGATTTCGACATGCGCGCGCGCGAAGCCCGTTTGGTAGCATGTTGTGAAAGTCTTGGAAAACCTATGGTTTTCTTAAGATTTCGCAAGAGCTCGCGCGTAAGTTTTTTTAGCAAATCAGTGTTGCGAAACCATGTGTTTTTATATGTTTTTTGGGAAATTCAATTTTGAAATCTCTCCGGAAGCGAAGGTTTTTGAAGGATTTCGGCATGCGCGCGCCACGACGCGCGCGTGCGCACTTCGTCTCATTTTTTGCAAGGGATTCGTGAAAAAGTGCTATGTTATAACAAAACGTGTCCCCGCACAGTGTTTTTTTACAAGGGAACCGCAGGGGGGGATACCGGCTTGGCTGGGATGGTATGAAATCATAGCTAGGATGGACATGTGGTCAGAATCATATGTGATTTAGAGCACGCGCGGGGGAACCAATAAGTCCGGGGGGGGGTAGAATCTATAGTACTCTTTTAGAAAGGAGAATCTATGCGGCACTGGCGACGGCGCCGGCGACAACAAGCGCGGCGACCGCCAGGCAGGCCGCAGATGCAGCAACGACGGACAGCGGCGACGGCAACAACAAGCGCGGCGACCTTCAGCCAGGCCCAGAAACAGCTGCGATAGACGGCGGCGACGGGCGGCGACGGCGACAACATAGCCACCCGACCGCCCCAAGCGCAACACACAGTTTGGGGAGCATATGCCGGCCCTGGGCCCAGCAGTGGCCTGGCCGTCCCCCTGAGATCCCACATCGCACGACAAAACACACAGCAGCGCGGGCAGTCACGAGCGAAGTTATAATCCGAGGGCCCCGTGTCCCGAGTCCAGGCGAAGCCGCCCAGAGTGAAAAAGCTCCATCATGCCCGGATCTGACATCTCGCGGCCGGCCCCCCCCCTTCGCTACAGTCGGGAGTTTCTTGATGGCGTGTCGCGCCGCCAGTCTCGGCCCAGCACCCATCGGCGCGACGCGCCATCCGCTCCCTGGCCCCCGGCGTCAACGCCTGCAGCCTCTCCGAGCCTCCCGCCGCAGCGGCGCGCCATCCGCTCGCAGAGGGATGGCGCGCCGCGGAGGCAGCCACGCCGTGGCACGCTATAGCCTTACGTCGGGCCTGCCCTTCTACAGGGGGAAAATCCAGAAATAGTCCAGAAATCGTCGGGGGACGATTTGTTTTCTATTGTTGATCATTTTGGAGCATTTTTCGAATACCTTGTATTCTTCGTCGGAAATCCTCCTGTAGGGGGACACGCCGTGGCACGCTATACAGGCGGCCCGGATTAGTAGGTCGACCCTGCCAGATCAAGGGTACCCTCGTGTCCTCTGTCTTGCGACCCATGCCTCTTGCATTCCTGTGGCCACGTGGTCCTCGGCAGGGTCTTGTGTCCTCTCGCGGGTCCTCTCCGATCAAGTCCGACTGTAGCAACAGCTCCCGACTGCACCTGCAGGCAGCAGGCCTGGGCGGCCCAGCGCGGCGCCCGGCTCGCCCAGTTCGCTCGACTCCGACGGCGGCGCGCGCGGCGGGCTGGAGCTCCTGGGCGGCAAGCCGCGGGCGCAGGCCGCCTCGGCCCTGGAGCAGGAGCTATTTTTGTGTTGAAGCCGGGCTGGGCCCTAAACGGTGTTTTGGCGATTTCGTGGGCCGTTTTCGTTTCGATTTCGTTTTGTTGTAAAGGCTGATTGAAGGCAATACGAGGGAAAACGACAACAAAACAAAAACGAAAAACATTGTTTAGGTTCAGCCCTGTGTTGAAGGGTCGGGAAAGAGCCCGGGGTTATCCTCGGGCCCCGCCGCCGCCGAGGAGGAGGAGGAGGAAAAGGTACCCACACCTCTTCCCTTCGCCCGTTCTCCTTTTTTGGGGGCCTCCTGGGAGGCCCTCGTCGCCACCACTGGATTCGCCTCGAAATCCTGGTCAGGACGCACCCCGGGAGAGGTCTGGGGAGAAGCGGTATCGGTACCTTTTGGTTCCCCCACGCGCCCCCCACCCTTTCTTTGCCTCCTCCCTCCCCCTTCCCCCCCCCTCTCTCTCTTCCTCCTCCCCACCCTTTTTCCTTTTTCCCCCCCCTGGGTGTGGTAAGAGCTGGTTGCGCGGCGTCTGGCCGGGGGAGATGCACATACGTACGCCTTGCAGGTGTCTGATGTTCCGTCCGTCCGTCCGTCCGTTCCGCCCCCTTCCACCTCTCGGATGACCTGGCCTTGTCGGTTGTGCAGGCCCGAAGGGGGTACGCAGTACTGCTGCGCGCGGGCGCACGTGGGGCTGCCCAGAGTGACAAGGTCAGGCCAGCGGCCGGCAATCCCCCACCCCCACCCCTCCCATATATACATATACAATGTGTTTATATATACATATATATATATATATATATATATATAACCCGGTCGTACATATATATATATATATGTATATATATGTATATATACATATATATATATATACATACATATAGATATGTATTTATGGACATACACACATACATACATATATGTATATATATGTATATATATATATGACCCGGCCGGTCGCCGAGAAACAAATGGCACGCATGCCCGGGCTCTCGCACGCGGAGGGTGACGAGACGGGCGAATCTCGGAGTCTCTTCGGAGTCTACCGGGGCGAATCTTGGGCGAATCTGGGAGTCGCTTCGAATATCCGGCGACTGTTGGGGCCATCCTGGTGCTATCTCGGAGTCTCTTCGGGCCGGTCGGGGCCGCCAGGCGGGGCCTGGGGCGGGCGGGTCCGAGATGGCGAAGGGGTGCTTGTCGGGGGCGGCAAAGAGGGGGGTGAGGACTAGGGGGTGTATCATGACGTGGGCCATGATGCTGCCACAGATTTCATGGCGCCTCCTCTTATTTCAAGACGTCTCTGGCCCCCTCCCTGTGCCGCGCACGTGCCGCTGGCCATGATCTGCGGCCCCCCCTCTTTGACGCCCCCCTCTTGGCCGCCCCCGAGGTTGACGACGACGACGACCGATCACGGGCTCGGAACCTTAGGACACAGCAGCGCGCAGCGCAAGAGAACAGAACAGCGGCCTCCAGGCAGGCTCGCCGCCTCTGAGCTCCGTGAGCACCTCGGCCGGCCTGACGCCGAGCCCCGAGGCGGGGCGGGGCGCCAGCCGAGGAGCCCCTGCACGGGGGAGCCTCGCCCCAGGCCGGCCCTGGGCCCGGGATCTGTGCGCCAGGCGTTGGGACACGTCTTGGAGCCGGCTGGTGGCCGCCCAGCGCTGGAGCTCACCACCCACCCAAGCACCCCAACCCGACCCAAAGGCCTGGGGGGGGGGGTCGGGGCACATTGAAAACACATATGGAACCCGTACCCCCCCCCCCAACCCGAAATTGTGGTCTTCGGGTCGGGTTGGGGTGGTCTGGTCGATGGTCAGGTGCTGGGGATTCGAGAGGTTCTCGGTTCGGGGAGGGGCGTGCCCTTTTCGGTATCTCGGCGGGGCCGCTGTGGGGCCCTGGGGCCGTCCAACAGGAAAATCCAGGGCAGAGCAACTTGCACCATGGAGCCCTGGAGGGGCCCGGGGAAATGATGTTGAAGGGATCTGCCTCTTTTCCGATGATCTCGGGCCCCAACCAGCTCAGACAACCATGGCCGCCTCCAAGAGATATTGTAGGCCTCCTACGAAATGGGGTAAGAGTAGATGGAGTCGGAGGATCGCGCCGCATCGGCGATGCGACTGGATGTGGAGGTCGACTTTCTCCACTCCAGCGGTACCGATACGTCGCCGATGTCGCGGATGCATTGGCGGTGCATCGCCGAAGCATCGCCGATGTACCTGCGATGCGGCGCGGTCTTCCGACCCCCTCTGCTCCGACCCCATTCAGGGGGCCTCCATATGCCCATTATCCATGAGGCAGAAACAGCCTGGGCGGGAGTTGGATGCACGTGTAGCCGGATGTCTCTCTGGCGCTCGGCTTTTCCATGTAGGCGAGGCGCACAATAGCCCACCCTTGAGTGAATCTAGCGCGTGACCTC
>CAUYUJ010018171.1:105000-242500 GCA_963575745.1 Prorocentrum cordatum | reverse complement strand
ACGACTCTAACGGAAAAGCCCGACTCGAACGGAAAAGCCCCTCACACACGCCGACAGGGTCGGCGGATTTGTTTATTTGCAATGTCAGATTTGAGGGGAAGCCGAGCGGCTGGTTTTCGAGGGGACGGGGAGGCGGAGAGGTTCGAGGAGCGAGGTGCGATGATCGAGTCTGTTGGGGGGGCGCTTCTGGTCGTCTCTGGGCCTGCTCGCCGCCGTGGCTGCATCCACATCGGAAGTCTGGGCCGAGCGCACCCCGGGTCAGGCCGTGGAGGCCCGGACCTCCGAGTGTTGCGAGCGCCTCGCGGCGGTTGGCGTGTATGGTCCTCGGCCCGGGGTCCGGCAGAGCACAGCCCGAGACGAGAGCCAGGTCGTCGCGGCGAAAGGATTCAGACCTCCAGGGTTACGTCGGGCACGTCTCTCTACAGCAGGAATATGCAATAATAGTGAAACATAGTCTGGGTACGATTTGTTGACCATGTATATATGATTTTTTGTAAACAACAAAAACAATTGCTCAACATCTGCACGTGGGGGGTCATGCCCGACCTAACTCCAGGGGTCGACGTTGACACTGTTTGGCCAGCAAGGGCGCTCCATTGTCCCACAGTTCAGGGTCCATTTCGGTCCGGTCGGTCCGATTTGACACTCATTGATTCCGGCTGGCTCAATTCGATTCTCTTCCAGCACACCGCGACTCGGAGCGGCCGAGCTGACGCGATTCCGATTCCGTGTCGATGTGGCCCGATCCGACGCACATTTCGATCCAATCTGTATTTCCGGCTCGATGCTAGTTCAGCGACGCAGACAAGCGGGGTTGTTGTTCTAGACGTTGGCACGTAAGCTGCCCGCGAAAGGTCGCGCGTAAGCGCCCGCGTTCCAAATGTGGTGTGCCGCGCTGGCGCTTCACGTAAGCCGCGGCGTAACGTCGCTAATGATGGCATCTCGCGTAAGACTTGTTTCTTTTCGTCGCTCAGTGTATTTCGTATGCTGTACACCCCAAGCCACTGACGTCGTGATCTTATCGCAGCGCAGGCCTCTGGAGGTCTCGACCTCTTCCGCGGGACTGATGTTGCATCCCCGTGTAGTCGCTTTGCCGGTCCCGGGTGCCCTGTGAGGGTCCACAGACGCAAACATCGCCAAATTTGTCCGTCGTCTCTTTTGTTGGCGACGCCAGGGCTTCTGTGCACGGGGGCTCCGATCGGGTGAAGGGAACCATGCACGTGCACCAGTCTTGGCCAGGCCCATCCTGGGCCCAGGATCGGCGCATGTGTCATCGCGCCAACATCGCAGAGCGGATTTCGCTCGGAATACGATAGGGTGGGCCCAGAGTGTCCTGGAGAGTTGTGTTCCAGATTTCGAGGTGAATTTCGCGCGGATTTGTGTTGGGCCAGGAACGATGACCACAAAGAATCCACGCGAAACTCATATTTCGTTTTTCGCTCGCCGCTTCGGGCAAAACATCCACGCAGAACTCCGCTGCAGCGCGTCTGCGATGCCGGTGCAATGACATGTGTCTTCTTGGCCATTATAGGCCCCCCAGATCCCCGCAGCACCCCCAGCGGTGATCCGCGCAGAGCTTCCCCGCCGACCAGACGGCCCCGGTGCGATGCCTCGAGGCCCGTCCCCAGGCGCTCGCCCGGGCGGGCAGGCCTCGCCTCCACGTCCGAGGCGCTGGCCCAGAGCAAGAAGGTCTTCGTGGGCGGCGTCCCTCAGGAGATGAGCCAGGATCGGTCGGGTTTTCGGCGATCGTCATGAGAATGAGGGGAAGATGATTGCGGGAAATGGGTTCCCTCAGGAGATGGGCCAGGATCGGTCAGGTTCTCGGCAACCGTCATAAGAATGAGGGGAAGATGATCATGGGAAATGGGTTCCTTCAGGAAATGGGCCAGGACCGGTCAGGAGGGGAACATCGGCACAGGCATGTATCAACGCGGGTCTGTAGCAAGTGGAGTCCCTCAGGAGATGACCCAGGATCGGTCATAAGGGAAGCATCGGCACATGCATACGTAAACGCTGATCGCCATTCAGCGATTGGGAAGAGATTGGAAATGGAGGGTACGAGGAAGTTCCAGGAGAGACATGGTGAAAAGTATGGGAGGCCATGGGATTTGTGTCGATATGTTCTTGAGCTCCCCCATGGCCCCTGTTTCAGCCACACGCAGGGCGGGGGTAGGGGGAGTGGGAGAGGCTTCTCAGAAGCAGCCCTGCTTCTTAGAAGGCGCGGGCCTTCTCAGAAGCCGTAAGGCCCGCGCCTTCTAAGAGGCGGCCTCCTTCTAAGCAGCCTTCCCCCTCCCCCTGCCCCCTTCTGCGTGCATACAGAAACGCTGATCGTGATGAGAAGATGGGGAACCATGGGAAATTGAATTGAGGCTACGAGGAAGGGCCAGGATATCTCCCTATCTATATGCGTGTACATATGCATGCATGTATGTATGTATGCATGTCTATATGTGTGTACGTATGTATGCATGTTTGTATGTATGTGTGCATGCATGTATGTTTGCATGCATACATGCATGCATGCACGCATGTCTGCAGGCATGTATGTGTATGTATGTGTGCATGCATGCATGCATGCACGCATCAAACTCACTCAACGGGACACCACGGGACACCACGGGACACTTGTCGATCGCACTATCGATCTCACTCAACGGGACACCACGGGGCACCACGGGACACCGCGGGACACCGCGGGACACCTCTCGATCCCTTTATCATTCTCACTATCGATCTCACTATGGATCTCACTCAGCGGGACACAATAGGACACCACGGGTCACTTCGGGACACCACATCGATCTCACTATCGATCTCACTATCGATCTCATGATCGATCTCACGATCGATCTCACTCAACGGGACACCACGGGACACCTGTCGATCTAGCTATCGATCTCACTATCGATTTCACTCAGCGGGACACCACGGGACACCTCGGGGCACCACATCGATCTCAGTGTCGATCTCATTATCGATCTCACTCAACGGGACACCATGGGACACCACGGGACACCAATCGATCTCACTATCGATCTCACTCAAAAGGACACCCCTGGACACCACGGGACACCACGGCACACCACGGGACACCAGCGGGACACCGGCGGGACACCACGCGGCACCGGCCGCCGGAGGAGCAACATTTGGTCTGGCCGCGGCCCAGCGACAGGAGGATTTCGGGACACCAGCGGGACACCGGCGGGACACCGCGCGGCACCGGCCGCCAGAGGAGCAACATTTGGTCCGGCCGCGGCCCAGCCACAGGAGGATTTCTTTTCGCCCGCCCACACAGCTTCGCCTCGCCCGCACGCGCGCACGGCACGCACGACACGAACCCGAAAACGACATCGATTTCCCTGTAGTGGGGGTCTCCGTTTCACGTCGGACTCACCCCCCAACCTCCGATACATTATATATATATATATATATATATATATGTGTATATATATATATATATATATATGTATATATACACATATGGGCGATAATATGGGAACCCGTGGAATTGTGCCGATAAGTTCTTTCTGTGCCTCCCTGGGGCCCCCTCGATCGGGACGGGCGACGAGGGGGTACAGAGCCAGCGTTTGCGCGCATGTGCTGTTCGCTGGGCGCGACTTCGAGGGGGGGTGCGATACATTCGGGGGGGAGAACGCCCCTCTCGGGCCCTTAAGGTCTCCTTCGGGGCCCTGCAGAGCCTCTTCTTCTGCAGCCCTCGCTGCCCCTCCATCTGTCGCCCCCCCCCTTTCCCGTTCATCGCCGCCCGACCTCCGAGCAGCGGCGAGGCCTCCTGGCTGGCCTGCAGGCCCACCAAATCATGTTCTAAGAACTATGCGTGGTTTGCCACAAACAGAAGAAGCATTTGTGGTTGGCACGGCATGTTCTTGGAGCATTTCTGGCTGAGACCGTCTTGGTTTAACACATCGGGTTCGCCGCCCAACCTCGCCTCGTCGGCGGTCCACACGCCACGCCTCGGGGGCCGCTCTCTGCAGCAAAGCTGCGCGCCCCTTGGCCACCCGAGGCCCGAGCGTGCTGGGGCACCCCAGGAGGCCAGACGACGAGGACCACCCGGGCCCCACGGGCCCGGTATGCTCTGGGCGCGTTCCCCAGCAAGCCGACCGCAGCATCGCCCACGTGAGGAGAGTTGAGCGATACAGTGGGGGCGCGCCATCAAGAGACCATGTGCTTGTCGTCGGGGTATCCTGGGTTTCTCTCCGCTCCGCGCGCAGCTTAAATCTGGACACAGCTCTTGCCCGCAGGCCAGGCCACGACCCGTGTGCTCCGGGCGCCATCCCCAGCGCGCCGGCCACAGCATCCCCAGTGTGAGGAAAGCTGAGCGATACGGCATCCCCAACGAGCCGACCACGGCATCCCCTACAGTCGGGGCCCTGAAGAAGAAACCCTTCTCGTTGGGAAGGGGCTCCGCGTTCCTTAAGTGTTTCACAGCTTGCCTCAGGCTTTCCTTATGTTTTCGACAGGGAATCGAAGGTTAACTTATGGACAAAAGGGGGCCTCGTTCCTTATTTAGGGTTCCTTAACTAGGTCAACTCCTCGACTCTACGCTAGTCGACCTTCGTCTACGTTGATCTGCTTTTTGGGTTCCCAGGTTCCAGTCTACTTCAGAAGCCTTCCTGCTTCGAGAGTCGACCGGCTGTCCCTCTTCTCCCTCTTCAGGGGGCGCGCGCGGGGATGCCTGGGCGATTTATCAGTACCCGCCGGGGCGCGCATACTCGGAGGCGACGATAGGGGTGGGGAAGAGGGAAGAGTCCACCGGTTCCCCGCTCCTGTAGCTGATGCTCCCGGCGACTCCGAGCAGGAGGCGCCAGCGTCTGCAGGAAAGCGCCTGGCGGCGAGGCCGAAGCCAGCTGCATGCAGCAGATTTCGTAACCCCCGCGAGGGCGATGGATGGGTGGGGGGAAGAAAGGTGCCCTTCTCGGGCCCTGAAGGCTCCCTTGGGGGCCATGATGTTAGGGGCCCTTCCGGGCCGAACAGGGGATCTTCAAGGCCCGAGAAGGGCACCTTCTCCCCCTCCCCACTGACTGCACCTAATTGCCCCCCATGAACTCGCGCCCGACTGATTACTCTCCAGGCGCGTGCTGCAAAGTGTCCCGTCGGCCTTCGCGGGTGCCGGAGCTGAGTCAGCTCGAGTGCGGCGCGGGATGAACCCCCTCGAAGGGCAGCGGGTGGGTGGGGGTGACAAAAAGGGTGGGGAGTGATTGGGAGACGTGGAGGAGCGACATCTGTTGCATGCAGCTGCTTACGGCCCCGCCGCCGAGCCCGTCCCTCGATACGCGGGCGCCTCCGGCCCCGGAAGTCGCCAGGAAAACGAGCTACGTGGGAGTTCTCCCCATACTTGCCAATCTCGTCTTCGCAGTCAAGACGCTGACATACGGACCGCTCAGGAGGGACTCTGGTTTCCGGGTCGTTCCTCGAATCTAGGTCGGGGAACCTGTCCAGCTGCCCCGCTACCATGCCTGTGCAACAACGCGGCAGAAAGGAGGCTAAGTGTAGGAACAGCCTGAGTTGGGACGGGTCGTGAGTTCGACCTCCTATTCGTCCGCGCGGTGAGAAGGTTGTCGACTTCACGCGCCGCGGCAATTCAGACATCGGCTTGAATTGGGGAGGATCATGATCCCGACCTCGTCTTCGTCCGCGCGTTAGGGATGATGATGATGATGGTGATGATGGTGATGAAGATGATGATAATGATGGTTGATGGTTGATGATTGGTGATTGATGATGATATGATGATGCTGATGATGATGATGCTGATGATGACGATGATGACGATGATGACGATGATGGCGATGATGATGATGATGATGATGATGATGATGCTGATGATGCTGATGATGACGATGATGACGATGAGGATGATGATGAGGATGATGATGATGATGATGATGATGATGATGATGATGATGATGATATTTGTTCTTGCACGGTTTTCATCTGCGCAATCCGCCGCCATTCGGGGGCTCAAGGCGCAAGGGCCGGCCGAGTTGCCGGATGTTTCCACCGTGGCTGGGGCGCGTCGCGGATGTGGCGGGCGCTGGGCTGGTGAGCTACCTGTCGCGCTGCCCGCCCTGCCCGTCGCTCCCAGCCCCGGCGAGCTGCAACGTGAGCCTCGTGTGCCCGAGCATCCCGCCGTGCCCGGCCCTGCCCAGCGTCCTGGGCGGGCCGCACTGGGCCCAGGCGTCCCAGCCGGGGCCGTCGTGCGGGCCTTGCCCCGCGCCGCCGACCTGCCCAGGGGAGCAGGTGTGCCGCTGCTGGACGGTGAGCTTCTCTCTGTTCCTTGTGGGGGTGCTCGTCGGGGCGCTCATCACAGGCGGGCTGGGGAGCTGCTGCCGACCGACGCCGAGGAGCTCGCGTGCTGCGCCTGTCCGTGCCTTGTCGGCTGGAGCTGGCCAGGATGGCGACCACTCAGTGGGTATACGTCTGGTACGCCGGCGAGAACAAGTGGCACCAGCACCTTAACTTGGGAAGGATCGCTCTCAGTCGGAGCGACCATGTCATCTACACGGCGGATGGCGACATGTATATCATCCAGATCCGGGATAATCCAGACATCCAGGCGACGAGGTTCGGCACGTACGCCACTCCCCCCGTCGGCCTGCGGAGGGCCGACGTCTACGGCTTCCGACAGGAGCCGACCCAGGCCGAGGTCCGTCAGCTCGTGGTCGAGGCCGAGGAGGTGGCGGGCCAGGAGTGCAGGCGCCGGGCGGAGCTCATCGGGGACCTGCAGGTGTTGCGCGGGCTGAAGGTGCTCGTCCCCCCTGGGGGGGCCGCGGCCGCCGGCCCTGCAGCGCCGCCGCCTGGCCCCGCCGTGGGCCTGCTGCGTGGCCGCGCTACTGCCGCGGGGGCGACGCCTCGCGCAGGTGGGGTGGCCGACGTGAACGACGGCGTGTGGCCCGTGGCGGCGTGCGTGGGCGACTTCAGGGTGGGCGACGAGATCGTGGAGCACGTGCCGTCGCCCTCCCGCGTGGGGGACCGGGACCTCCACCTGCTCCCGTCGGGTGAGGCCCTCTTCGTGGAGTTCGTCACCTCAGCGGCTCTGCCGGGGTTCTTGCAGCGCGCCGTGGGGGCCGACGCGAGGATCCTGCCCGTCACCCGCAACAAGCGGGGGAAGAGGGAGCTCACCTGGTCGGCGATGGTCGAGCTCACCAACCGAGAGGAGTTCGACGCCTCCGACTGGGGGCTCCCCGGCCCCCGCACGGCCGACTGGTGCATGGACTACATCCTGAATGAAGGCCTCGGGATCGAGGGCCACCACGAGCACTTCAGGTCGATCTGCAAGCTCGCGGCCTCGGACTGGGGCGTGCAGGAGCACTACCAGCTCAGCCTGCAGCTCAAGCAGGCCCTCTGCATCGACATGCTGGACGGCTCGAATCTAGTGTCGGTGGAGACAAAGTTCTAGTGTCGGTGGAGACAAAGTTCAGGAGGATGCAGACGATCGAGTTCGCCCACTGGGACAAGGCGAAGGACCAGGAGAGCAAGGGGATCGGCGGCAAGCTCTCGCTGGAGGAGCAGGCCGCGTTCTCGGGCGTGACGCGCGCCCACACGGCCATCATGATCTGCCCGGACCTCATCGAGCATGTTCGGGCGGAGCTCGAGAGAGAGGGGAAGCTCAACAAGAACCTGCGCCTGGCACGCGAGGAGCGCGAGTCCAGGCGCAAACATGGGTAAGCCAGGCACGGCCACTGGGAGCAGCAGGGACCCAGTCGGCCGAACTACTTCCTGCAGAGGTCCGAGGCCCTCGTCGGACCCTAGCGCCGCCACCCCGGGTCGTCGCGTGCCTCGTGATGTGTTCCCTCTACCTTATCCTTATGACCTTCAACGTCAGCGGGGCGAGGCTTTGCGAGAGCTCAGCCGCGTCGTTCAGCAACGACATCTTCGGCGGAGCAGTTTTGAGAGGGACGTGACTCGGGCTGTGGATGCATTGAATTGGTTGAACGACTCGTCTACTCATGTCGGGCGGGACCGCAGTTTTACAGCAGGCGCCCTGTCGCTGGCCCAGCGCCAGTGCCTGGCGCACATCAGCAGCTCCGTGGAGAAACTTGGTGCTCCTCCGCGAGATCTGTCTCCCGCAGAAGCGCTACGGCAGCTTCGCGCGGCCGGGGGCGGCTACTGCGTCGAGGAGTCGCCCCTCGGAAGCTATGACCCCGCGCTCGTCTCCTTGCCGGACGGGAAGGTGCCTCCAGTACCGCTCTCGGACGTGTGGGGCGATGGCGGGATATCCAAGGTCGAGCTTTTTGTTCAGCAGAGCCTGCTGCCGGCTGACGTGGCGGCCGCTCGACTGGACGCATGCTCTGTCAAGACTCCCTACTCGGACCCTCGGCTGAGGTGCGCACGGGACTGGGAAGGTTTCGTTCGTGATCTGCATGCTCGTAATTTGATCGACTTCTCGCTGGACGACGGGGTGAGGGTCGACGCATTTTTTGTCAAGAAGAAGGGGGGCCGCCTCAGGATGGTGATCGACTGCAGGCGCAGCAACGTCGTGTTCGCCGACCCCGCGCCTGTCGTCCTGCCCACGGGGGACTCGTTCGCCGCGCTCGAGCTGGACGATCCCGAGGGCATCCTGGACGTGGAGGGCGTTGACCTGAAGGACGCGTTCTACCACCTCGAGCTGCCCATCGAGCTAAGGAGGTACTTCGTGATGCGGCCCGTCCTGGCGGGCTCCGTCGGTGTCTCCAGCCTCGGGGGAAACCAGGTCGCGCCCGCGGCCAAGCTCTTCCCCAGGCTGAAGGTGGTGCCGATGGGCTGGTCGTGGGCGCTGTGGTGGTGCCAGTCCATCATGGAGCGCATCGCGGAGCAGTCGGGCTGCCCTGAGTCGCAGCGGCTGCATGACGGTCGCCCTGCGCCTGGCCTCAGCGAGTTCGGGCACCTCCAGTACGTGGACAACTTCGTCAGCTTCGGCTACGACCGTGTCGCCGTCCGCGCTGCAGTGGCGCGGGTCGCGGCCGAGCTGGAGCGCCGCGGCCTGGTGGTCACGCTCGAGGATCACGCTGGGGAGGAGGAGGGCACCTTCAACGTCCTGGGCTGGGACATCGCCGCCTCGGGGAGGCTGTCCGCCTCGGGGAGGCGCCTGTGGCGTGCGCGGCTCGCTGTCAGGTGCCTGCTCAGGCGAGGCCGCTGCTGCGGGGCGGACATCGAGCGCATCCTCGGCCACCTCATCTTCATCGCGCTCGTTCGGCGCGAGGGCCTCGCGCTTTTCGAGGCCTGCTTCAGGTTCGTGCAGACCTCGTACCACGTGGAGGCCCCGCTCCCGGGCGGCGTCCGCACCGAGCTCGCAGTGTGGGATGGGCTGGCGCCCCTCCTCTGGCGGGATCTGAAGGCGGGCCCGTCGATGGACGTGGGCGCGGTCGACGCGTCGCCGTGGGGCCTGGGCGCCTGTCAGTCCACCTGGGCGCCAGCGGCAGTCAAGTCCGTCGGGCGGTACTGCGAGCGGTGGCGCTTCGGGCGGGCGGAGAGGCTCCCGCCCCGGCGCCGCGCTCTGGCCGCCAGCCAGCGGGCGCTGGGCCAGGCCATAGCTGCCGAGGTGGGTGACCCTGCCGCCGGCGGCCCTGGCCTCGTTGTTTTCGCGTCGGCTGCCGACGCCCTGCCAGCCGAGCCCGTCGGCCCGCCTTTGGAGCGCGACCTGGCCGAGTTCCCCGAGGTTCCAAAACGTCTCCTCGAGCGCTCGGCCTGGACTGTCACTGGGAGGAGGAAGTGGGATCGTTCGGAACCGATGCCCATTCTCGAAGCCAGAGCGGTTCATTATCACCTTCGCCACGCCCTTCGGAATGCAAACAACCATGGCAAGAAGATCTTGGTGCTAGGAGACTCTCTGACGGCTGTGGCCGCCTCGTCCCGCATGCGAGCTCACTCACACGCAATGCTCCGGGTCATGCAGCGCATCTCTGCCCTGTCCCTGGCTTCTGGGTCGTATCTGTGCGTGAGGTGGGTTCCCACGGAGTTCAATGTGGCCGACGGGCCCTCGAGGGGCAGGGGATCTCCAACAAAGCCTACAGACATCATTCTTGACAAGCACGTCCCCGCTAAGCACGACATCAATAGCAAGCACGAGTACAACATCATCAGCACAGTCAAGCATGATATTACCGACATGCCCATCATCAGTAAGTGTGGCAAGCACGACATCAGCAAGCACGACAAGCACGACATCAGCAAGCACGAGATCAGCAAGCACGACATCAACAGGCACAGCTTTACCGACAAGCACGACATCAGCAAGATAGGCCAGCACGGCAGCAGCACGCACGACACCGACGTCAGCACGTTCTTTCCTTCGCATCGCCGTTTTGGTTCATGCTGTCCAGCTTCGAGGCCTTCGCCTAGCGAGAGTACGCCCCCAGTGCCCGTGCAGAGGAAGTGCGACTGGCATGCTGGGGCGGGCTCGCCGCCGGAGTCGGTCGCCGCGGAGCCGGCCTTCGTCGACCTCGGCAGCCTCGCGACCGGGCCCCCCGGTCTGGCCGGGCCGCCGCGCTGCTCGCCAGGCCGCGCCTGCCGCGCGGACCGCGCCGGGCCCTCTGCAGGGCGTGAGGCGCAGGCCGGCGGCGGCGACGCCGCGCCCCCAGACCCCTCGGGAGCGGGCGGCCGAGGTGCGGCCGCCGCCGGGCGTGCAGGTGCTCAACGCCGCCGCGGTGCGCACGGCGAGGGGCAGGGAGGCCTACCAGGTGCTGCACACCGCGTTCGTGACTTGGGCCAGGAGCCAGCAGATGGCGCTGTCCTCGGCCGCGGACGTCGACAAGGCAGCGGTGGGCTACCTGCACGTGATGTTCGACGAGGGGAAGCACCTGACCTACGCCAACCGCCTCATCGCGGCCATCGCTTGGATGCGGCCCGAGTTCAGTCGGCACGGCCAGCTCCGCCTCCCGCGGGCGAAGCAGGCTGCTGCGGGCTGGAAGAACCTGGCGCCGCCGAAGAGCCGTCAAGCGCTGCCGATCGAGGTGGTCTTCCTGATCATCAACTGGCTTCTCCTCCAGCGGTCCTACGAGGCCGCGTTGGCGGCGTGGCTGCTGTTCGAGATCTACGGTCGGCCGGGAGAGATCCACAAGCTGCGAGCCGTGGACCTCGTGCCGCCGCTGATGGCGCGGGGCGCGGCCCACCGCTTCTGGAGCGTGACGCTCCACGCAGCCGAGGTGGGCGACGTGTCCAAGACGAACGAGTTCGACAACTCCGTGCGGCTCGACCTGCCTCGTCATCAGCGGCTGGCCGCGAGCCTGGACTGGATGCTGGCGCGCAGGTGGGGCGCGGGCTGGAGGGCGAGCGCCCTCGCCCGAGAGGGCGGGGCCGCAGGCTTGCCAGGCTCGCTCTTCCTCATCTCGCCCGCGGACGTGTCCCAAGAGTTCCGGCGGGCGGTGACCGCCCTCGGCCTCCGCCGCCTCGGCGCCGTGCACCTGTACCAGCTGCGGCACGCCGGGCCGTCTCACGACTCCGCGGCCTCCTGCCGAACGCTGGAAGAGATACGCCGCCGTGGCCGGTGGCGCACCTGGAGCAGCGTGCGCCGCTACGAGAAGGGCAGCCGCCTGACAGAAGTGCTGCATCGTCTACCTCTCTGGCTGCAGCGACACGGGGGAGCCTGCGTCGAACACCTGAGCCGACCCGTGTTCGAGGTGCCCTCACCTTTGCCGCAGCCTGTCTGAGCGCGCCTGTCATACTCGAGCTTTTTTCAGGGCATGGAGGCTTCGCCCGTGCTGCAGGAGCCATGGGCTTCTGGGTTCTCGTGTGGGACGTGTCTCTTGGGGAACAATACGACTTGACGCGCTCAGAGAATCGTGCCAAGATCAACGCGTGGCTCCGGGCAGGTTTGCTGCTTGGCTGGCACGCGGGCGTTCCTTGTAATACACTCACACGTGCCAGAGGATACGGTATCGGTCCACCAGCTGTCAGATCTGACGAGTGCCTTTTCGGTCTCCCCGATCTGTCGTTTAAGTTGCAAGCTCAGGTTGATGCCTCCAACTGTCTGAACAAATTCGTCGCTTCGCTTGCCCGGGCCTCTCTGGCCCTCAGTGTGCCGTGGTCCGTTGAAAATCCCAAGACCTCTCGGCTCTGGCTTTTGCCGGACTACAAGCGCCTCCACCGCCGTCGTGGTGTGGAGCATGTTGTTACTTCTATGTGCATGTGGGGTACCCGGTGGCGGAAAGACACAGGGCTCCTCCTTGGTTTGCTGGATCCCACGCCGTGGCGTGACACCAGATGCCAGGGCTCGAAGCGCGGATTATGTGCTCGCACCGGCCAACGACATGAGATCCTCAGTGGCAAGAGGCCCGACGGGACCTTTGCCACCAGTGCTGCAGCCATCTACCCTGTGCGCTTCTGTAAAGCTCTGGCCAGGTCATTTTATAATGCTCACGTTGCAAAGATTGCTGCCTCTTTCCAGAGGCACCTGTGAGAATTCGGCGTTACCAGCTTGCAAGCATGCCTGCAGATTTGGCATGTAAAGTGTGTGCTCTGTCGACTTCGCCGTGGCGTCTCGCGCCACCACCCGCAGCTCGCCCTCACACCTGACTTCTGGCAAAAACGAGCTCTGATGATATTTGTGCTTGCACGGTTTTCATCTGCGCAATCCGCCGCCATTCGGGGGCTCAAGGCGCACCATCCAGCCATCCCCACCTCCTCCTTCTTCTTTTAACCTTGCTCCTTGGCATGTAAAGTGTGTGCTCTGTCGACCTCGCCGTGGCGTCTCGCGCCACCACCCGCAGCTCGCCCTCACACCTGACTTCTGGCAAAAACGAGCTCTGATGATGATGATGATGATGATGATGATGATGATGATTGTGATGCTAATGGTGATGACGATTATGATGATGCTGCTGCTGATGATGATGATGCTGATGATGATGGTGATGGTGATGGTAGTGGTGATGGAGATGAGGAGGAGGAGGAGGAGAAGGATACGGAGAAAGTGAGGACGAGGAGGAGAAGGTGTCTTGTTCTTGGCCTCTAATGGGAACGGGCCTCTAATGGGGCCTCTTGAGGTTTCTGGGGCAGTCTTAGGGGACTCGTGGCCCGTCTGACGCCTTCGGAGGCCGTCTTGGGGGCCTCACTTGGCCGTCTTGTTGCCCTCTTGGAGCGCTTCAGGGCCGTCTTGTGGACCTCTGGGGATCCCCTTGGGCGATCTTTTGGTCCTCTTGTGCCGACTCGGGGCCCCTTTGATTTTGGGTCCCTTTGGGCCGACTTGGGCTCCATTTGGCGGTCGAACACCCATAGAGGCGGGAAAATCGAAGTCATTCGAAGACCTCGGGAACATCAATAGTTTTGGCTTCGCCAGGCTGTCCAGGAGGACCTCGTGGAGCCCCCTTGGGCCGTCTTGAGGGCCTTGTTAGCTGCCTTGAGGCGGTCTTGGGAGCCTCTTGAGCCGTGTTGGACCATCTTTGGCCGTCTCAGTCTCATCTCGCCTGACTCGGAACGGAATTGGAGGCCATCTTGGCCGTCTGGAGGCCGAGCATAAGGCCAGGGAGCAAATTCAGGGGGGCGGTTTTCGGCAGGTGCGCGCGGCGGCGGCCGTAGAAAGCACGAAACAGCCTCCCAGACAGCAGACGAGCATTCCAACACGCCCAGCCCGTGCAGGCAAGGTAGCGGATTCGTGGCCGAGGCTCGCCGTGGCAAGTCAAGCCTCTCCGTGCTTTGCTCGGCATTCTTCTGGCAGCATAGCGTCTGTGCTACCCCCTCCTTGCCTTACAGTGGGGGCCCATGCCAAGAAACACCCTGCTTGCCTCCAGGGTACCCTGTGTTTCGTAGGTTTCGACGGTTCTGCAATGGAGAGCGTGACGAAACATCGATGGACGTCCTGGGGTCTCTGGGTTGTGTTTCTTGTGGAAGGTTTCTCGTGGTCGAGCCTCTACTGCAGGTCTACTGCAGGGGTCCCATCGCCGAGCGCGATGCGATAGCAGCGTCTTGCGAGAGCAGTCTCTGGCGCGCTTGGGTTTGGTCCCCCCGCTGCCCCCAAAAAGCCGCGCGCCAAAGGTCTCCCTTACCCTGGGTCACTCTTGCATGTAGCCGACCTGTACCTAGGATTGCCAGCGACTACAAAAGGATATGGTTACGCCGGGGTGTTGTTTGTGATCGGCACCGTTGAGGCCTGGGTTTCTTGTGGACGGTTTCTTGTGGACCGGCCTCCACTGTACAGGAGGAGCTCCAGAGCGTCTTCAGTAGCTACTGGGTGAAGACGGCGTGGCTGCAGCAGTGCCGAGTCGGCACCGGCGGCGGCGCCACGGGCCCTCAGCGGAAGCACCGCGGGTTTGGGTTCGTCGTCTTCTACGACGGCGATGCGGTAGAGCAGATCATCGGAAGCGGTGACTCGAAGTTTATCCGTTGGCCTTCGGCCCCTCCCGCCCTTAGGGCGCGGGTGCGTTCTTTCACTCTCCATCCCTCTTATCCATCCATCCCTCCCTCCAACCGTCGATTGGCACAGGTTGAGAGTTTGGCGAAGGGAGGGGGTGGAGGAGGAGGAGTATATGGAGGATGAGGATGTGGACGAGGAGGATGGGGAGGGGCAGGAGCGAGCAATAAACGCCTGCGGCAGCAGTCAGCAGTGAAGGCCCACGGGAAGACTTTTGAGTGCATCTCGGAGGCCTCTGGAAGCCCTGTTTGGGGTCTTGAGGTCCTCCCGGAATGATATCCTTCCAGAAGTGCACTCGTTAGGGGGGTTAGAAAGGCTCTCTATCGGACCCTTCGCGGGTTTCTCCTGGGCCCCCCCCCTTGGCTTCTGAAGCTCACCTCAGGCTGAAGGAGCGGGAAGGGGTTCTGTTCTTAGTTGCCTCGATACGCCCGGTTTGAAACGCAACACGTCCCGTGTTCAAGACGTCCGGGCCAATACGTTGCGGGTTGGCTCTGCGCATTGGACCACGTTTTGGCGAATGCATCGCGTCGGACCTGCGTTTCCAGCCTACGCGTTGAGCTCCGCATCAATACGATACGTGTTGCGTGTTGCGTATCGGGGCAGCTGAGATGCTTCGGAGGTGGATCGACCTCCTACCCTCTGACACGTCGAGTAAGGAATTGGCCGTTTTCGGTTCGCGAGGGGGCGTCGCGGCCGCCATTTTTGCGGGTCCAGGTCCGTCGGTTTCGGTCCCAGGCCGTTTCCACGAAGGGGAGGTTTACGAAAGGGAGGTTCGTCCACCGCCGCATGATGTTCTAACGAATTCGACAGGCTCCGGTGCCGCCACGGAGCCACCGCAGGGCCCTCCTGGCGGGCTTCGGGGGTCCTCCTGGAGGCCACGTGCGGCCCAAATTCGGGCGGACCCGTACACGTCGGGCATGCCTCTCTACGGGAGGAGTATGCAAACAACAAATATAAGATATAGTCCGAAGACTTTTTTGTGACTTTTGTGAGTTTGTTCGGCGCATTTGTTTCGATTTTTTTTTTTGTTCGTCCAAAGTCCCCCTGAAGGGTGACAGGCCCGACCTAAATCTCGAGCCGTAGTGCAGCATTCTGGGCCCTCAGATGAAATCGGGTCGGAGGATTGCGCCGCATCGCCGGTGCATCGGCGTCGCAGTTCGGTGTGACGCCCGATTTGTTTATAGCGAAACGTGCGGCATTTTTGGCCCATCGTGGACGCAATGATAACCGAACGTCCGAGAATGGTACGATCATGGAAAACTCTGGCGTGGATTGATGATCCTGGCGGGCTGGCCACCAGGGCTTCGAAGACAGCCCAAGAGGCCCCCGAAAGGAGTTTCGCACGGACCCTTGCTCCGTCACAAACAAACACACAGGCACCCTCCAATTGATTGTTCTTGGGCCTCGGGGGAGGGTGGCGGTGTGTAAAGCGCTATTGCGAGCCATCGACTCCATGCACCGCCACCCTCCCTGAAGGCACATGCAAAGTTCACAGAAGGGTTTTTGTGTCAGCGTGTTCGTAGCATACTTGTGGTCATGTTGGGGCATGTTGGTCGTCGAGGCCTCTGTCTGCTCTGCCTGCCTCGCTGGAAGAGTCACGATGAGATCCCCAGAAGCGCCAAGACCCTTCCAAAAGCTTCAGGGATTCGGGGATTCCGGGGTCTGGGCCCTGTCGGAGATTTTCTGCGATCTTCGATTTTGAACGACTCTGGTGGGGCCTGATGACACTCCGCGCAGAGCCCTTGCCACTACGGCGGATGAGATACTAGGGCGACGAGATCTATACATATCCACTGCTCCCGGTCAGGCCAATCCTGGGCCCAAGAGCTGTGTATACGCCCTCCTGGCTTGGCCAGGGAGGCATATACACCGCTCCTGGGCCCAGGATGGGCCTGGCCAGGAGCAGTGGATATGCATAGATCTCGTCGCCCTAGATACTATGACAGACTATGCTAGGCTACGATGTGACGCGTCGCGTTGCAACGCTACGCTGCCATATTATGGGCTACGGCACGTCGCGCTATGTAATACTCTGTGATGCAAGATTGTGGTACGTTTTGCAACGCCATGCCGTACCACGCTCTGCTACTATGCAAACTTCTGGAGCTAGTTTGCATGCCATGGACGTTTCTGCTAGATTCGGTTGCACCGTGCTAGATACAGAACTCTACGTTCGGCGATGCAGTACTACTGATGTCATGCTATGTCATACTGGGTTGATGCGAAAAGCAACGCAATGCTATATCGGGATATGCCACGCGTTAATATGCTAAGCTGCTAGGTGTTGCCACCATGTCTTGCTGTGTTGCTACCATGTACTCGTTCACGGCGCCGTTTTCGCCTTGTATTTCATGTGTGCCCCCAGCGGAAGCAGTACCGACACTACTTCTGATTTGGGACGCGCTGGGTTCTTTCAATAAGATGGCAGTGATCTTTCCTGGAGTAAGGTTGTTTACATCGTGCCTACGGGCACGGGGGCGGATCAAGCTGGATGGTAAGTTCGAGGGCAGGCAGCTCGAGGTGAAACGAGCTGTGAGACAGGCCACGGAGCCGCAGGCCTCGGACGGAGACGTGCCAGTGCCACCGCAGCCTCGGCAGCCGGTGCAGCCATCGCAGGCTCCGTGGGTCACGTTCACGTCGACCCCTGTGGACCAGCAGGCGAGCTCGGGGGCTGGTCCGACCCAGCATGCTCAGCCGTGGCCCACCCAGCAGGCTCAGCCATACTGCATGCTTCAGATGCCATGCGGCGGCGTGCAGCCAATGATGCCGCAGCACATGCCGCAAATGCCGCCGATGCCGCCGCAGATTCCACCGTTGCAGCAGATGCAGCAGATTCAGCAGATTCAGCAGATGCCGCAGGTCATGCAGGTACTCCATCAATGGCAGGCACCACATGCATTGCCTCAGCAGCTGCAGTTGGGATTGGCGCAGCCCCAGCAGCCGCAGCCACAGCAGGTCCAGGGCGGCTGCTTGCCGCCGTGCGGGCAATTTAGGATGGCCACCCTTCCAGGTCCTACTCAAAGATGATTCTTTGCGCTTCGCGTGCTCCCGCCACGTCCATCCAAGAAGAATCGTCTCTCCGTTTTGGGCCGGTGAGGATGGAGGGTAGCACTTGGGTTCCCCGTTGGGGCCTTGTTGGGAGCGTGCTGGAGTCCTCCCCTCCTCTCGTCTGCTCTGGCTTGGCCTGGTGTGGTTTTGGCTGGTCTGGTGTATTCGTCTCTTGTGTGTTCTGGTCTTGGCATCGCTCGGACGTGTGCATTTTTTCTCGGCGAGAACCATCGAGGACCATCCTGGACCATCGAGCAAAAGAAAACACGCACGACACCGAAACATGCACGAGAAATGGACGTCCGAGCGACGGCAAGTGGTCGGATCCCCCTCGCCCCGCTCGGCCGCTCTCGTCGTTCTCCCCCCATCGTGCACACCGGCCAATTTGCTGCTCGGTTGCCCCGAAGAGCCACACGCTGGCGCGGACTGCCTCTGCCTCGCCGCCGACGAGAACAAGTTCGGGTCGGGTCGGGTTTGGTCTTGTGCAGTGCGGCCTGGCCGAGTCTGGTGACGAGTCTGATACGGTCGATGCTGATTTGCAGGTTGATGGGCCGGACCCGAAGAGAAGTAGGAACATGATCAGGAGAAACATGTGGTCGATGAAAGCAGGGGCAATGTTACCACCAGCAGGCGCGGGGAAGGAACGGGAAGAGAGAGAGCTAGGAAGATTGGGCGAGTGCAGCGGCAATGCTGCAACACACCTTCCCGTCCCAAGCCCCATTCCTCCATTGCTGGAAGTGCCGCCCTTGGATGAGGAGCGCCCAGTTGGCCTGCCACTTACTCAGGCGAGACCCTGTGCTGTAAAGCATCCACTCGCCATCCTTTCAGCCAGAAGACACGCATAGCGAGGGAATCTAAATTGCCAGGGAACTGTCCAGCGGTACCCCTGTTTTGGAAAGGAACTCTCATCCAGCCGCGCCAGTGCTCCCAAATTTATCAGCCTTCTGCGTGCAGTTTGTCGAGGTCTGAAGCGAGCGCCTCCTGGTGAAATGGAATCACATTATATCCGTGCAGATGTTGCGCAGATAGGATCACTGGGTAGTAGAAGGTGAGGAGGTCTCGAGCGACAGTCGCATTTCGGCAACGTGCTGGTCTCGGCACTTGTATATGATGAAATTCTGGACGCTCGGCTGCTCACACACACGACCCTCCGCCTGGAAGGAGAGCAGTCGTACAGGCCAGTACGCAAACTTGTGAATTTCCTGCTGGAATGGAACCATGAGGTTTACATCCGTTGGTCGACTTTCGGTGAGGAAAGGGATGGAGACCAAGTGGGTGAAGACAGCGAGGTATCCGACTGGCCTCACAGCCAGTTGCTGCGCTTCCTCCACTCCATCTACGGTGACCAGATCCCCAATAATGGGCACCCCCATCACATCCCTTGGGACGGCCATAGAGTTGCAGCAGCCAATGCCATTGCGCAGCTGGTTGGGAGTAGTGAAAAGTTCCAGGAGGACTGGCTCACCTTCTCGGCCGCGCTCGACTGCCAAAGAGGGCAAGACCCCTGGCTGCAGCCGTTGGAAACGTTGCACCGCTTCTTATCCCCCAGGAAGGACGATCTCGCATGGGGAACGCTGGAAGTCCTCGCTGGCGAGCGCAGCGCCCGGAGCAGCAACGACGCCGGAAATCACTCCCCCGCCGCTGCCTGGCACAAGCGCCCTCCAGCCTCGGGCGGCCACACCATCGGTGATGACCTCAGCCAGCAGCGCCCAGGGGCCACAGAAGCGACGAAGAAGAGAAAGGAGGAACCGTCCCCGGATAGGGACTCCCACGGTAACGGCGATAGTCCGTTCCAGGTAGACTGGGATGAGGACAATCCAGAGAGGACGGTCTCCATGATCCACAGCCCCCCGCAGCAGGACGAGGAAGCCGAAATCAGCGGCCCCAGCGGCAGAGACGGCTCCCTCAAGCGGACAGTGCTGTGGACAGTCCCCCCCGACAAAGAGGAAGCTGCCAATTGGACGCCTTGCGCCACGGCCCGCTTCCGAGAGGACATGGAAGAAATCCGTGACAAAAGGGCTGACCAAAGGAAACTTCGAGGGAAAGGAAGCAGGCCAGACTGCAGTCAGGAGTCTATCCAGGAGCTCGCAGCCCCAGCGCACGAGAACCGCCAGGCGCTCAGCCCCCGGCAGGAAAGCAGCCCAGAGAGACGGCCGCGCCCACAGGCTGAGCCACTCCCACCTCCACATCAAAACGACCCCCTAGGAGGGCCCCCCATGTACATGAGGTCCATCGACGAGGCCGACATCCAGAGGGACGAGCCAGCCCAAGAGAACGTCACCAGATTACAGAAGGCACTCGGAGGCGCATTCAACGGGGCGTGGATAGGATGGGTTCGCAGGGCAGGCAGCCTACAGGGTCTACCGTGGGTCGACATCCACTCGGACCCCAGGGGGAACACAAGAGAGAGGTGCGAAGAATTCCTGCGGGCGTGGGAAGCCGCCGGTTACGACGCTTATAAGTTGGTGAGACACTACCATCTCCGTGTTGAGTGGCAAAAGGTCGTTGAGAAATATCGTAGCCTACTACATCGCAGCGCAAGGGCCAGCGCATCCAAGGGGCAAGACAACAAGGGCAACCCATACCCTTGGTCCGACGGAAGGACGGTACCCACCCCCCCTGACCCACCCGACAGGGCAAGTCACCACGAGCAGACCCAACCCTCCAGCACATACAGCGGGGTTGTGCAGCAGCACCCATGGAGCAGGCCCAGAGACGGCACAGCCGCCCCGCCAGCGTACACCGACAGGGAGACCACCTGGTCGGGAGCATCCAGCTCTGGAGCCCCATGGCGCCCAAGGCCGCGATGGGAAGGGTGGGGCCACCAGGATTGCTCTTGGAGGGGGGCTTCGTGGGGGAACAGGGAGAAAAGGACCGCCCCGAAAAGTGACGAGCAATACGCCGACAAGCGACAGCGAGGATGGGAGCTCGCGCGCTGGTAGACTGGCAGAGGGCCTGGCAGGGGCCCCCCGACTAGGGCGAGGCCCGCCCTACAAAAGCCGCCAAGACGTACGGCGCCAGGCTGCCGGGACAACGCGTGACCCCCCTCCGCGGGAGCTTTGCCGCGCACGTGTACCGTGGGACTTCCCTAGGACGTTCCCACCCTAGACGATGTCCTGCGGCTCAGGCCGCTCACCCTGACCTTTCGCCACACCCTCCAATTCCGCGGCTATCGGCTGCACTCCCCTGTCCTCGTCGCCGCGTGCTGTCTGTCATTCCGCGGCGATCGGCTGCTGACCCCCTTTGACGCCCCATTGCTTCTACACTCATGACTGCGGCTATCAGCTGCTAACCCCTTTTCTCGTCGCCACAGGGTGCGATTTCCGATAGAGGATGAGTTGCCGTGGGCCCGAGGGCCACTGGGTCACCACCAGGCGGCCGCACCTGTCGGCAGACAGCGGCAGGTCATGTTTCACCGATGCAGTGGGCCACTGGGGCGGACTGTTGTCACCTCCTGGGGTTGAGGTACCCCCCCCCCACCACCGCGATAGTTCCTGCGTTCTCGTGGGCCTTTAGCCCGCGACGTATGCGGGCCGGGACGCGCCGGGCGCTGGCCGCAGCCATTCCGGTTGCCCATCTTCTGGAGTCGGCAACACGCAGTGGCTTCCACCTCGTCGACCGTAGGGGCGGCGACTTCTGACCCCCCTTTCACATGGGCGTGTTGACAGTACGGCCGGCCGCTTGTCGGCATCGGCGGATACGGTCGTCGGTCAAGGCACCGTTCTGGCGCTTGTGTTAGACGTTGGCTACAGCCACAGGAGAGCCTCCGGGGTGCGCAAGCCGCACACCGCCTTGGTACCAGAGGCCATCGCGGGCGCTCTCCTTTGTGGTCGGCCATCTCCAGGCATTGACCCGAACCCCTTCAGCGGCGCGCAGTCTGGCCCACGTTCCAAGTGAGTGAGTGGTTTTGGCACGTTCCGCCTGGCAGTCTGGCCCCACCCGCGGGTCCGACCTTTCCGCCCTCCCCACTTTCGCCGGCGTGCGCTCGGCGGCTTCTGGGGTCCGCCACCGCCAGGGCTTCAGCTGGCATCTTCTCAGTTGCATCCTTTGCTGGCACATGTCCAGCGTTGTTAGTTTTCTGCTGCTGGCACATGCTCAGCTGCTTGGTAGTCGCGCGGCGGCGCCCGGGCTTCTGCTCGTGCCTTCGCGGTTGCCTTCTCGGCCGGCACTTGTACTGCGCCGTTAATTATCTGCTTTCCCGCGCGCTGTGCCCCAGCCTCGTTCACGCCGCCCTCTGGACTTTTCCTTGCGGGCCGCGAATCAAAAAAAGTATGCACGCCCGTTTTTTTTTGCGCCTTCTGTAGCTAATTCGACTTGCCCGTTGCCCAGACCCCCCGCCCACCGCCTGCCTCTTCGCTTCCGGCCGCGACCGAAAGAGTGCCCACCAGCCCCCCCGCCGCCGCTGCCGCAGCTGCTGCTTCTGTGAGCTGGCCCGGCTGGCTCGTGCTGCGCCCAGCAGCTAATTCAGTTTGCCCGTCGGCCTGGACTCCCTGTTCGCCGCCTGCGCTGTTCGCTGGTGGCCGCGATCAAAAAAATACACCCACCAGACGCGACCTCAACGTCCTCGCGGTTTTCAGCGACAACCTGGACGCCAGCACTCGCTACCACCTCCATCACTACCTTGGCGAGACAGGATCCCACGGCCCCTTGCGCTCGCGACGCCGACGCCCCGCCAAGAGATTCCACGCTCGCTTGGCTGCAGCCGGACCCTGGGCGCACTTCGGAATCCGCGCGCGACGGTTCCCCGACGGCTGCTGCCCCCAGGCCCGCCCCAGTCAGCAGTGGCAGCGGGCTGCCAGCGCACTGGGCGGACCACGCACACCCGCCGTCAGGCCCCTGGGCGACAGACCCCTTCTCCCCGAGTGAAGAGGCTTGCTCTCCAACGAGCCCAGCACCCACAGTCAAGGCGGAGGCCGACGAGATTGATTACGATGAGGACAGAGGTGATGCCGCCCCCCCCCCGTCTCCTACACCCCCCCCCCTGTCGCTCCCCAGACGGCGCGACCAGGCCCGAGGGCTCCCCGCGTTCCACTTCTCCCGGAGCAGCCGGCGCAGAAGTTGGAGGCAGTCCCCCCAGTGACCCGCTGGGGGCGCTCAGCGACGCCAGGCGCTTCAGCGATGGGGCCGCCAGAGCGACGCCAGCCGCGAGGGGTGGCCAGTGCCAGCCCGCCGCCCGCGTCGGCACTGGACCTCCCGCAGCGCCCTCCTTCACCAGCACGCAAACCAGCGGACAACAGCGCCCCGGCCGGAGAGTCGGACAGCCGCTCGTCCTCCCCTGGGGCGGCGCGACCGTCACCCGCAGACTGGCAGCTCCAGCGCGCCCGCGCCAGCCCCCCGGGCCATCCCCCTCCCCGCCAGCGCAAAGTCTCCGCTCGCTAGCCCCCGCGAGTGGGGCCCCAAGCGGGCGCTCGATGGGCCCCTCGACCCCGTCGGGGGGGTCCCATGTACAAGGGGCGGCTGGCCAATGTCGACCTTAACGAGCACGCGGAGCCACCCGCTGTCAAGATCTCCACTCTCCAGAAGACCCTCGGGGGGGTATTCAGAAGCGTTTGGCACGCTTACGCTCGGAAATACCCCGGCCCTAATGGCCCGAAGAGTGACCCCGCCCTATCCCGAGAGCACGTGCCGCGCTTTACTCGACGCCTGGAAGCGCTGCGGGCACGGCGCATACGGGATGGATCGCAAGCGCGAGCTGCAGGTCAATTGGGGCCGCGAGCGCGACAAGTGGTCAGGACAGCAGGGTGCCAGCGCCCAGGAGCACAGGGGACGCGCCACCAGCTCCCGACAACCCTGGGTCTGGGCCGCATGGTCATGGGGGCAGGGCTGGGATGCCGATGGCTGGCAGGCAGCGGGCAAGCGTGGTGGAGAGGGTAGCGGCGACGGGCGGGGAGACAAGCGCTCCCGCACATGGCGATAGGGTTCCACCCTCCCGCTGCGTCCCTGCGTACCCCATTCCGACCTCGCGTCTATCCATGGACGCGTTGATTCCGCCCCAGGTACCCAACCGTGCCCGCCCCGCCACTCCCGACCAGACGCCGACCTGACGCCCCTGCGGACTGCCTACCTTCCTGCCCCCTCTTTCGTTGCCCTGGCCCCGACCTGACGGACTCACTGGGGCAGCGCCCCCGTTTCTCCTGCCTGTGGGCCCGGTAGGCCACGTCGGAACGGGTTTCGGTGTCTGTCCTCTTCCGCTCGCCGTGGTCACTTTATTCCCTGGCTCGACGTCCGACCTGCGGCCGCCGCGGGCTCGGCGTGGACCTTCGACTCCGGTCCTCGCTCGCCCTTGCCAGCCCGAACCGACGCCCACCCGACGCCCCAGCGGACAGCCGACCGCCACTCTCTTCCGCAGACGTACTGACCTATGACCCAAGGGGTCCGCTGGGGTTTTGCCTCCGGCTCTCAGAGTAAAACGGGGCCCGTTAGGCCATCCCGGTACGCGTTTCGCTATTATAGCTATCCGTACATTGGGGCCTGTTGGGCCAGTGGAATCAGAAATTCACTCACCTTGTGGGCTGTGGTCACTCGCCTTCCCTGGCTCGACCTCCGACATGCGCGCGACAAGAACTTGGCGTTGGGCCCCGACACCGGCCCTCGCCTACACCTCCTTGGGCCTGACCCTCGCAGCATCAGCTGCAGCCGCAGCCCGACTTGCAGGCAGTGCCCCTTCTCGTGGACCACCTCCTGCCCAGCCCCCGTCGTTCCGCCCCTCTGGGAGCGGGCCCCGGGTCTGCCGACTTTGGTGACTCGAGGGCGTGGCTGTGGCCCACTTGTCTCTCCTTCGTCTCACCCCTGGCGCGCCGCTGCATTCCCGCGGTGGCCGCCTGCCGCGCAGGCAGAGTTCCGTCCCTGGTGCCTCCCCTGCCCAGCCCTCTCCGCCCCCCTTCCTTGGGGCTTGAGCTGTGGGTTTCGCTGGCAACGCTGACTTGTGGGTTGCTGCTGGGGCCGCAGTCCACCCGTCCAATGCCGGCCTCCTGCCGTTGCTGTTCTCACCCTTGGGGCGCGTGTCCCGCGCCGCCGGGCGGCCCGCAGGGTCGGGGTGCCCCCCCCCCTGCGGCGCCTGGCTTCGGCCCCTTGCCGGGTGGCGGCTGTTCTGTCACCGCTCGGCCTTTTCCATGCCGCGCAACTCGCGGTTCACCCCTGGCCTCGTCGTGTGGTGGTGCTGTCCCTCCACCGCTCCGGCTTCGGCCTTTCCGCTCAAGTCGCGGTTCTTCATCCTGGGCTAGCGGCCGTCCCGGCATTGTCTTGTCCAGCATTCCGAGCAGGCGGATGGTCTTAGGTCGGCTTGTTCACCCGGAGTACTCGTGCGCACGTCATCACTTGGTCTCAGCCCTGTGCGCTGTGCCCAGTCGGGCCCGTGTTGGGTCAACCTGACACCCTCCCTCGCACAGGTGCGCGGTGACCCGCGCCACTTTGGCTTGCGTCGCGGCTGTGCCGCTTCCCCGCGCTCGCGCGCACTGCTGCCTAGGGGTCTCTCGGCTTCCGCCACCCTGGGAGCTGCCGCCTGCCAGCGCTCTCGCCTCCTGGCAACAATTCCTTGGCCGACGGTCCTTTGGACCACCCTGGTTCTCGCGCTTCGCCGACGTCCGGGGCCTCGCCTTTGCATTTCTCTTTCCTACCTCGACCGACGGTTCGTTGGCCACGGCCACCTTGGTGCCCACGCAGTCGTCTGAGGTACGGTATCTCGTTTTTTTTCTCTCTCTCTCTCTCTCTCTCTCTTTCGGAGTTGCCCCTGGCCGTCGTTGACTTTCCGACGTTTGGCGCCTCCGACGGACTTGCAGCTCTACGCGCTGGCAGTTTTTTTAGTTTTAGTCCCCTCAGCCACCCACCTGAAGCTTCGGCCGCGCTTAGCCGTCGCCTCGCGCGTTTCCTTTGCCTAATTAGTCTCTGCGTAGCCCGCTTTGACCTGACTCGCCGCCGGCGCGCTCGCCCGCGGCCGCTGATTAAAAATCGAATGCCCACCAGCCCAGCCAGAAACAGATCGCCAGGTGAGTGGCCTTGATCAGGGAAGGGTCGAAGCATGCAGTGTAACAACCTGTTTTGAAGTTGTTTGTTTTCTTCTATATATATATATATATATATATATATATAGATGAGGCTTCTCGGAGCAATTTGGGGTCTCACTTGGGGTCCTCGCGGACCCACTCGGGGCACTCTTGGTGCCCTTTTGGTGCTCTTTTGGCGGGTCTCGGGGCCCTCTTGGGGCTCTTTGGGGGGTTTGGGAGGCCATTGGGGCCATCTGCTCCCCGAGGTTCAAAATGAGAGGGGTAGCGAATTCAGCCCCTCCCCTCGGGGGTTTATTTAATCGCTTCGCTCATTCCGCCGGCCCGTATTGTGCCATCGCAGGCGTTTGCTTGCGCGTTCGTGACCTCTTGGAGCCTCGGTGGGGCCGTTTGGGGCCTCTTGGCGCCTCTTTTTAGGCCTCTTGGAGAACTCGGGAGGCCTCCAGGGGGCCTCCTGAGCTCTCGTGACGGTCTCTTGGGGGGCTTTCGGCGGGCTCTTGGCGGTATTTGTTGGTCCTCTTGGGGCCTGGGGCCTGACGTTGTTGGTCCTCTTGGGGCCTCACGGGAGCTTATTGGGGCGTCTTGGGGGTGTCTTGGAGAGTCTCTTGGGGCCTCTTTCGGGGTCCTGGGCGCCTTCTGGGGCGGAGGGCTCGATTTTTCAGTTCTCGGTTCCCTTCTTGAGCCCCTCTTGGGCCCGTCTTGGGGCCTCTTGGTCCGCCTTGGGCAGCACTTGGGCCGTCTGGGGGGCGCTCTTGGGCCGCTCCGGGGCCGTCTTGGGAGCCTCGTGGGCCGTCTTGGAGCAGTCTTGAAGGCCTCTTGGGCCCTCTTGGAGCGTCCGGAAGCGAAAAGGCCAGAACGCAAAAAAACATAGAAAAAACAAATGAAAATCAACGATTTTGGCAACTTGGGGCCCTCTTCGGAGGCCTCTTGGAAGGCCCTTGGAGCGTCTTGGAGGCCTCTTGGGCTGTCTTGGGGCCATCTGGGGCGTCTTCGGGCGATCTTTGGCCGTCTCGGGCCTCTCTTGGACCGTCTAGAAAGCTTCTCGGGGCCCTCTTGGACCGATCTGGAGCCCTCTTGGACTCCGAAACAGAACTCCGGCATCTCTGGCCCGACCTTGCCGGGACCTTGCCGGGGACTTGCCGGGACCTTGCCGGGGTACTTTTCGTCCGGGGACCCCCAGGGGCCGCCCCGCGCGCGCGAATTAGAAATATTGTGAACCAGGTACCGGAGATCTTAGCACGCCCTGGCCCGTTGGGCCGGCGAATTATGACGAATATGCGCGCCGCTGAATCGAGAGAAGCGTTTCCGTCGGCGTAAAGGTTGGAGTTATTCCCAACCCTCCTGCGTTGGGTTCTCGTTTTGAATAGAGCAGTGCGGTCGCGTCTCCTCCTTCTCCTCCTCCTTCCCGCCTCGTTCCTCCTTTCCTCTTCCCCCCTGCATCTCACCTTGCTCGTCGCCGCGTGTCAGCTTGCCTCCTGCCTGGTCATCCCTGTGCGGGGCTGCGATTTGCGGAACTGTCGCCACTTTCGAGGGCTGCTGGGGGGCCCAGCGGAGTGGGGTCATACTCAGACCAAGATTAGACCTCGCCATCGCTGGGGGGGCTGCGATCTGTGAAACTGTCGCCACTTTCGAGGGCTGCTGGTGGGTCCAGCGGAGCGAGGCACCACGGGGATTCAGATTAGACCTCGCCATTTGTGGGGGCTGCGATCTGTGAAACTGTCGCCACTTTCGAGGGCTGCTGGTGGGTCCAGCGAAGTGAGGCACCACGGGGATTCAGATTAGACCTCGCCATCTCTGGGGTGGCTGCGATCTGTGAAACTGCCGCCACTTTCGAGGGCTGCTGGTGGTCCAGCGGAGTGAGGCACCACGGGGATTCAGATTAGACCTCGCCATCCCTGGGGGCTGGGGGGCTGCGATCTGTGAAACTGTCGCCACTTTTGAGGGCTGCCGGTGGGTCCAGCGGAGTGAGGCACCACGGGGATTCAGAGTAGACCTCGCCATCTCTGGGGGGGGGCTGCGATCTGAAAATGTCGCCACTTTCGAGGGCTGCTGGTGGGTCCAGCGGAGTAAGGCACCACGGGGATTCAGATTAGACATCGCCATTGGTGGGGGGCTGCGATCTGTGAAACTGTCGCTCGCCACTTTCGAGGGCTGCTGGTGGGTCCAGCGGAGTGAGGCACCACGGGGATTCAGATTAGACCTCGCCATCGCTGGGGGGGCTGCGATCTCTGAAACTGTCGCCACTTTCGAGGGCTGCTGGTGGGTCCAGCGGAGTGAGGCACCACGGGGATTCAGATTAGACCTCGCCATCTCTGGGGGGCTGCGATCTGTGAAACTGTCGCCACTTTCGAGGGCTGCTGGTGGGTCCAGCGGAGTGAGGCACCACGGGGATTCAGATTAGACCTCGCCATCTCTGGGGGGTGGCTGCGATCTGTGAAACTGTCACCACTTTCGAGGGCTGCTGGTGGGTCCAGCGGAGTAAGGCACCACGGGGATTCAGATTAGACCTCGCCATCTGTGGGGGGCTGCGATCTGTGAAACTGTCGCCACTTTCGAGGGCTGCTGGTGGGTCCAGCGGAGTGAGGCACCACGGGGATTCAGATTAGACCTCGCCATCTCTGGGGGGCTGCGATCTGTGAAACTGTCGCCACTTTCGAGGACTGCTGGTGGGTCCAGCGGAGTGAGGCACCACGGGGACGGGGACTCCGATTAGACCTCGCCATCCCTGGGGGGGCTGCGATCCGTGACACCGTCGCCACTTTCGAGGGCTGCTGGGGGGCCCAGCGGAGTGAGGCACCACGGGGACTCAGATTAGACCTCGCCATCTGTGGGGGGCTGCGATCTGTGATGTGAAACCGTCGCCGCTTTCGAGGGCTGCTGGGGGGCCCAGTGGAGTGAGGCCCCACGGGGACTCAGATTAGACCTCTCCATCTCTGGGGGGCTGCGATCTGCGAAATTGTCGCCACTTCCGAGGGCTGCTGGGGTGACCAGCGGAGTGAGCCCCCACGGGGACTCAGGTTAGACCTCGCCATCGCTGGGAGGGGCTGCGATTTGCGAAATTGTCGCCAGTTTCGAGGGCTGCTGGGGGGGGCAGCGGAGTGGGGTACTCAGATTCGACCTCGCCATTCCTGGGGGACTGCCATTTGCGAAACCGTCGCCACTTTCGATGGCTGCTGGGGGGCCAGCGGAGTGGGTCCTACGCAGACTCAGTCTCGACTTCGCCATCCCCGAAGGGCTGCGATCTGCAAAACTGTCGCCACTTTCGAGGACTGCTGGAGGGCCCAGCGGAGTGGGGACATATTCGGATTCAGATTAGCCCTTGCCATCCTTGGGGGGCTGCGATCTGCGAAACTGTCACCACTTTCGAGGGCTGCTGGGTGGCCCAGCGGAGTGACGTCATACGCGAGCCTGGGGCTTTAATCCTCGTTCTTTCGATCGTCGTCCTGTGAGCCGTGCAATGCGTGCGCATCCCATGTAGTTTGCACAGCAATTCACATCGCCTACATGATCGTTGTTCATGCTAATGTTGGCCTACTCCTCTTGCCGCTTGATGCACGTGGGTTGGGTACGTCGCAGGGCATTTTTTATTTTGACCCAGGATCGATCACAATTGCGCTGCGCCCGAGGGGTGCGACAGAGGTGAACGAAGGGTCACGGAAGAGTCCCGCAGGGGGGACGGGGAGCCCGAGACCGCTTGGTCAAGACGGAGCGGTGTCGGGCAGAAGGTTCGCCTGAGAGTCGCGCGCAGCGGTCGGCCGTGAACGTCGACGACGACGATGACGACGACGTGCGAAACGGGCACCAGAGTGGGCCGTTCCGACCAGGCGGGAGCACGGAGGCATTGAGGCGGGAGCACGACCGCGTGCACATTGGTGCGTTTGACAAGGGAGCTTGGCTGTCTGAGCAAAACATGTGGCCAACATCATGGCGAGAGCACAAGTAAAGTGTGAGGACGGTCTGATTTGGGGCGAGGGTCTCCTTGGAGCTGTCTTGGAGGGTCTGGGGGTTCTGGGCAAAAGGCCGCCCTTTCATGGCTGGTCTTGGGGGGTGACAATTTCTTGGCTGGAAGGGTCTTACCCCCTCCACTTTCTAACACAATTCGGAGACCATGTTTGGCCTGGACGGCCATCATCCTTTGAAGAATCACGCCGGCCGACGGACCACACATCATAATCTCTGAAGTGGTCATAAGACTCGTCATCACCAACGAGTATCACTGGCGATAATGCCTGGATGCCAGAATACCTTCATGCGACCTGGAGGACCTGTGAGACCTATGGGGCCCGTGGGGCTGTGCGTCCTGCGAGGTTTGGACCTGTGGGGATTGGGCCTAGTGAAACAAATTTGACTTGCGGAATGTGTGGGATCTGTGGGACTTGTGGTGTTTTCGGGCATTGTGGGACCGCTGGGAACCGTCGAACTAATAATGGGACTTGTGGGGTCTTTGGGACCTGCGGGGCTTGTGGGACCCTATGGGGCTTGTGCGGTCCGCGGAACCTGTGGGGCCTGTGGGACTTGTGGGACCCGCATGACCTGCGGGCCTTGTGGGACCTGTAGGGCCCTGGGAAGTTTTCAGGATGTGGGACCTGAGAGGTCTGTGGCGCCCGTGGGAGTGCTTGTTAGAATTGTGGGGGCACGTGAGGCCTGTGGGTGTTGTGTGACCTACGGGGCCTGAGGGGCGTGTGGGACCCGAGGGGGCCTTGGACTTTGTGGTACCTGCGGGACCTCTGAGACTTGTGGGGCCTGTGGAAACTATGGGACCCGTTGGACCTGCGGGGCCTGTGCGACCTGTGGGACCTGCAAGGCACGTGGAACCAGTGCGACCTGTGCGACGTATGCGACTTGTGAGACCTCTGAGATCTGTGAGACATGTGGGATTTGTGCGTATTGCGAGGCTATTTTTGGCCAGAGCGGTCTGCGGAACTTGTTGGACTTGTTCGGCCTGTGGGTCTTGTGGGTCATGTGTAACAGGTTTGCCCGATGGGTCCTATGATATTTGCGAGGCCCCGCTCGATACCCCCTCGTAATTCCATCACAGACGACGCCCTCCCGCAACACGTCTAAGATTTGTCCACTGGGTGACCGCCTGGGACTGCTAACATGAAGCGGCGGCCCCACGGGGACGGGGGCCCGCCTGGTACCCGCTCGGATCAAACACATGGGGCGGGGGGGCCGCAGGGAGGGCTCTCCCGCTAGGCACTCCTTCGCGGCGTTCAGGGGCTATGCTTGTAACGGTAGGCCGATGGCCCGCTCGGATGAAAAGCATGAGGCGGGGGCCTCAGAGGGAGGAAGTTCCAGCTCGAGACTCCCACGCTGCTCACTCAAAGACGCTACCCCCAATCTGCAAAGACATCCTCACGACATGCTCCCCCTGGGGCGCTCAAGTGCTATGCTTGTTACAGTAGGCCGATGACCCGCTCGGGTTAAACACATGAGGTGGGGGCCCCATATTCGGGCGAAGAGAACTACACACATGCACCGATCCTGGCAAGGCCTATCCTTGACCCAGGATCGGTGCATATGCCTTCCTGGCCAAGGCAGGAGGGCGTATGCACCGATCCTGGGCTCGGGATGGGCCTGGCCAGAATCGGTGCATGTGCATAGTTCTCCTTCCCTCTACATATGGAAGGGAGTCCTGCGATGTATCATCTGCCACCTGGCGGGCCCCCTCTGCAGCCTCGGGGTTACTGGGGGGGTGCGGCGCCTGCTCGGGGACTCACGCGCTCCGAGGACCTCGTCGGGGGCCCGCAGCTGGCCTCACTGGCACCACGGGCGTCTTGGGGGCCTCCTCGGCCGTCGTGGGGCGTTCGTGGAAGCGTCTTACGTAGGCCATATTGGCGGACTCTTTGGTCATCTTGGGGGCTTCCTGTAGGCGACAGAAGTGGGGCCAGATCATTTTGGCCTTTGCGGAGTCGTCTCGGGGCCAAACGTTTTACAAGCTGTTGTACTTGAAGTTGCCTGTTCTCTAGCCCCCAGCCGCCATCATTGACCTCAGGGGCAAACGATGAGGACCTGGGGACAGGGCATGGGAGGCGGAACGGAACAGTTTATGGAGACCTCTCTCGGCCCTTGGCAGCCGAAAGGGGTGGTGGGATTCCGCTTCCGTTATTGTTTGTCAAATTACACGGGATCATGCAAGAAGAGTGGTTATGATATGGCATGTGGCTTCCGAGTGCAGCACGTCGTTGTCTTGCTCAACGTACGTCTTCTGTGATGTACTCGCAGTGCCGAGGTGAAGCGTGGACCATTCGAATGGACGCCCATCCGACCAATCGGTCATATGCTTGAGCCCATTTTAAATATTGACGCGGTCAATATGAGCGTCGATTCAGAATAGCACAAGTGTGCCAGATGTGGATGGAGGAGTAATCGGAAGGCGGGAGCAGCTGGGGGAAGAGCGGGCAGCACCAATTGCTCACACTGTCTGTTGTGTCGTGGCCTGCACGCTGCGCATGGACAAGTTGGGCCTGCGCATGTGACCGGCGGTTTTCCCGGCGTTTCAGCGCACGATGGGTGTATTTCATTCGAACAACAAGAGTTCCCAGTGAGCTCCAACTTTGTCAGCTGAGAAGTGGCGTGTTGCTTCGACAGCAGCAATCGTTTTTGGAATGGCTCTCAGTGGGCTCGAGACTTGCCAGCTGAGAAGCGGCGCGTTGCTTGGAGTGCTTGGTTTTTGGAATGGCCGCCAAGGTCACATGAATACTTCGTGATGTGGTTTGGGGAAAGCATTTGGTTTTCATAGGTTCAGGGGACGGGCACAGCGTGCGAATTCGCGATGCACATCATTGTTTTGTGTGCCGTAGCGAAGGGCTACGGACTACACGTTGCGATCAGAAGGCAGGTACGTTTACCTTGGCGCTTCCAGGTGCATCTCAGTACGACTTTCCAATCCCCCCCTCCAGTTCCTCCTCCTCACGCGTGCGACGGAAGTGCTTCTTGGTTTTTCGCCAGTGTCCACTAGGGGCACATCTGCGTGCTCGCCGCCTCCTGCAAGCTCTACTAAGGGAAACAGGAGGAGCCTCCAAAACGTCTTCGGGGCGGCTCCGTGAAGTTCGCTGGGAGTCTCCAGGAGTCCTGCAGGGACCCCTGCAGATCCCAGGTGCTCCTAGCGACCTGGAAGTGCAGGAGTAGTTGAGGAGGAAGTTGGCTAGGGGTCTCAATACGGAGGGTGTTCTGTTGTTGGTGCCCGGGGCCGAACGCTAGATCTGTTAGCGTTGAAGGTTGCCGTCGGACGCTGCCACCCTTAATGCTTGTTTCTCGAATTGGCGGCGACGAACAAGGTAGAATGTTGAGAATGACGACGATGGTACTGGAGTGTAGCCCATCACCGCTCCAGCGGTCTAGGCCGGCCAGGGACATCCGCGGTGCTTCAGGAGGTTCCAGGTGGTTCCAAGAGCTTTCGGGTCAGCAGGCATGTTCAGTTTGTGTGCGTTCCGCTTGGCAAGCAGATGGAGGAGGGGGAGGATGTCGAGGAGGGGAGATAAGGGAGGGTGGACGAGAGGACTAAGCAGCAAGGCAATACGGTCGGTAGTCACGTTTGTCACAGACTGGCTTGACGGCTTGACCTAGTGGAAGGGGGACGAGGAGGGGGATGAGGAGAAGGAGGAGGAGGAGGTGGGCAAGGGATGAGGCAGGCATGGCCACCCTTCTGGGCTGGGCTATTGTCCCAAGGTGGCGGCTGGGCTTGGCTTCTCCGCCACAGCGAAGCTTTGCTTCTACTCTGCGCGGGTCCGGAAATAATGATACCGGAGAAAACCCCAATCAGGGCTATAGGGCTAGGGGGTTACAGGGCTATTGAGCTATAGGGCTATTGAGCTATAGGGCTATAGAGTTGTAGGGCGATCGGGCTATTGGGCTATTGGGCTATAGGGCTGTAGGGATATAGGGCTTAGGGCTATAGGGCTATAGGGCACCCCCGGGCACCCCCGGGCACGCCCGGGCACCCGGGCACCTGGGCACCCGGGCACACCCGGGCACCCCCGGGCACCCCCCGGGCACCCCCGGGCACCTCCGGGCACCCGGGCACCCGGGCACCTGGGCACCCGGGCGTGCAGCCAAAATCGGCGACAAACCTAACCTAACCATATGAATCCGCTAGGACCCCTACAGAGGCAAGCTCTGATCGGGGAAGGAGTTCTCGTGCAGCCCCAAAGCTCCGATTGGATGAGCATCTGCGCGCACGCTTAAACGGATCAGGGATCGGTGGATCGGTGGATCTGGCGCGTTGGCGCCAGACTCATGGATCAGGGACGGTGCCCTGATGTGGCCACGGAGCGCGCCGATGCGGTGTACGGGAGCGGGACGCGTCGCTGATCCACACGTTGCTGATCCGTGCTTGCGATGTCTTGATGAAGGGCCGCAGTGGGCCCCGCAGGTGCAACAAGATGGCCGCTGCCCGTCATGCGCCGCAAGCCTTTCTCGGCCACGAGCAGAGAGAGGTAGGGGGAGGGGGGAAGGCTTCCGAGCATCACCCCTGCTTCTTAGAAGGCGCGTGCGCTGTCTATAGATGTAAGGCCGGGGCTTTCTAACAAGTAGCCTCCTTCTAGAAAGCCTTCCCCCACCCTTACCCCCCTCTGCGCCCTGACGACTTTTGGGAGGGGGGTGCCTGAGATCTTGGTGTTGCAGTGTTTTCGCAACCGGCGATATTGCCGGCTCGAACATCACCGCAGAGAGAGGGCGTCTGGGTCTGAGCTGACCAGCGTTTGCATTCCCGGCGCGTGCCGCCGCAAATCGTGGGCGTGACCAGGGTGGGTGGGGTGAGGAACAGGGCGGGGGGGGCCGATCACGGACGTCATCGCGAACGGCGAACACCCACGGGCTCCTCTGGCCCACGCGGCGAGTCCGTGGCCCAGGCCCCTGCCGCCTTGCGCAGGGGGGGGGGGTGCCCTGCGCTTGCGGCGGGCACCCGCGCTGGACGCCTAGTTGCCCCGGGGGCCTGCGAGCGCTCCGCGGGCCAGGCCAGAGGCAGCTGGGGGCGGGTGTTGTTTTGCTGGCACGTTTGCCCGGGTCGACGAGAGAGCAAGAGGCAACTGGGGGCGGGTGCTGCTTTGCTGGCAAGTTTGCCCAGGTCGCAGCGGCAGAAACATACATCTGCGGAGCTCCGTGCGGATTTCTTGTATCGGTGCCGGGCAGGGGGTTCCGGCGCCGATCCCAGACGTCCGCGAAGAGTTTCGAACATGTATGTTTATGCCGCCATGTTTTCTCCAATTGCATGCGGGGGGGGTGAGGGTGTCGGGCGTGGTGAGGCCCGTTAAGGAATCCGGACTTCACGCAAGCCGGAACCCATTTGTACGCCTTTGCGGCCCCAGGCGCTGCTGGAAAAGGCGGCGAGGGGGGGGCCCATGCAAGTAAATTAGCCTGAGTCTCAAGAAAACGGGGTGGGGGTGGGGGGGAAGGCTTCTTGGAAGCACCCCTGCTTCTTAGAAGGCGCCGGCCTTGTCTGTAGATGTAGGGCTGGCGTCTTCAGAGAAGCAGGATCCTTTTCCTTCTCCTCGGACGGGGCTTGGAGCTATGACGAGGGCATATCCGTCTAGAGCGTTTCGGAACGAACCTTGAGCGTTCCGCGGAACGCTCTGAGAAGGCCGCGGCGCCCCAGACAATTATCATGTAGCCTCACCCGATTTTCTCCTCGCCCCAGGTTCGATGCATAGCACCCCAGATCCCAGTCTAGTCTAGTCTACTTCAGTCTACGTCAGTCTAATTTGGTCTACTTTGGACTCCCAGATTCCAGTCTACTTTCGGCGCCTTTCTACTTACAAGTCGAGACGACTCCTGTTCAGGGGGGCCTGAGAAGGCCCGCCCCGTCTCATTTCCCCCCCGGGCGCGTCGCCTAACAAGCTGCTGCGTTCCACGTGCTCCGGTTTCCCCTCAGGTGCACCCCGCACGCGGGTTTTCTGGGCTGGGTTTCTTGCGAGGGTTTTTTTGCCGCCGTTCCTGCATTTTAGGTTTTCTTGGGTTCTCCATGGCGCCAACATCGCAGCGCGGATTTCGCTCGGAAAAAGATAGAGAGGGCCTTGGGGGTCCTGGAGAATTTCGTCCTGGATTTCGAGGTGAATTTCTTGCGGATTGTTTTGGCCAGGAATGAAGACCAGCAACAAAATCCACGCGAAAGTCACTCCGTTTTTCGCTCGCCGCTTCGGGCAAACGTCCACGGAGAAATCCGCTGCAGCACGGCTGCAAGGCCGGTGCAGTGAGGATTCCCAGGTTCCAGTTGGGTTCAGGCGCCTTCCTGCTGCAAGAGTCGAGCGGCTGTCCCCCTTTTCTCTCGTCTTGATGGGGCGAGCGGAAGCCCAAACTGTGCTCACCGCCTTCCCACCTCGTGCTTCGCTCACTGCTTTGGACCGACGGGCATCGTCTTGGACCCCGTCCCCGGCCCTGTCCCCAGCTGGACCCCCACCACTTCAGCGCCCCAGTTGGGAGCACACCCCTCGGAACCGGGAGGAAGGAAGCAGCCTGCATCCCCACTGATGGTGGGTAGATCGGCCAGTGGGGCCCAGGCCACGCCCGTGGGGATAGCAGGAGCGCCACATGCGAGCCCTACCCCACCCTCCCCCCTCACAAATCGTTGGGTGGTGGGGTAGGGTTCGCATGTGGCCTCCTGGATAGGGGCCGGGGAAACGATGCTCCAATTAGCGGGCGGGACACTGCCGCGCGGTGTCGCTCGCGCGGGGCTGGGGCTCCCCGTCGGCCCCGTGTGCTTACGCAATGTCGCTCGCGCGGGGCCAGGGGCGACGGGCGCGCTCAGAGGCCTTACAGTATAAGTGTACCCGGGTTCGTGTGACACGGCGTGGCAGCGAGGCGCCCGTGTGGTTCGGAGCGAATGGGGCTTTGGAGCGGTCCTCAGCGCTGCCTTAAAACAGATTGCCTGGTGGCTGGCGGTCGATGTCCCCGCTGCTTGGGCAACAGCAGATGACAACCTGTAAGACATTGGTGGCATGTTCGGTCAGGACGTGTGCCTCCGTGGTGCGCGCATCTGTTTGATACGTCCTTCTTCGGGCGACGAAATCTATACATATCCACTGCTCCCTGACCATGCCCATCTTGAACCCAGGAGCTGTGTATGCGCCCTCCTGGCCAAGCCAGGAGGGCGTGGCGTATACACCGCTGCGGGGTTGAGGATGGGCCTGGCCTGGGAGCAGTGGATATGTATAGATTTCGTTACCCTACTTCTGCAACATTCAGGGGAGGGGGGGCGCGCCGAGAAAGGCCTGCTATCCTACGCGCGGCGTCCGTGGCCTGCTACCTCGAGACCGCAAGCGCATGCTGTGGATTACCCTTTTCGCAGAGAGGTCGGCGGGGAGGCACCGAGCGACGAAACGCGAGTCTGACCTGACGGAGCCGCTCAAGCGTGGCGAAAGGGAAGCAGCGCATAGCGCAGAGTGTCAGGACCGTGCGGCACACAGGCATTGCTCGCTCATTGCGTTCAGCACCACCGTGCCCATCACAACGGCAAGGACAGACAAAGGTGGCGGCAGGCAATCCTGCGCATCGCTCCTGCTCAAGGGCCTTGCCAGTGCGGGGAATGCAGACAGCGGAGAGCTCGCGACACGTTGGACTCCCCGTTGGCCCGAGCGTGGACGCTTTGCTAGAATGCCCTCGGCATCCGTTGTCTGGAGGTCGGTGGGGAGGGGGCGGGGAGAGGGAACAGGAGGAGGAGGAGGAGGGGGAGGAGGAGGGGGAGGAGGAGGAGGAGGAGGAGGAGGAGGAGGAGAGGAGGAGGAGGTGGAGGAGGAGGAGGAGTAGTTGGAGGAGGAGGAGGAGGAGGAGGAGGAGGAGGAGGAGAAGAAGGATGCGGAGGGGGAGGAGGAGGAGGACGAGGAGGAGGCGGAGGAGGAGGCGGAGGAGGAGGAAGAAGAAGAGGAAAAGGAAGAGGAGAAGGAGGGGGGGGTAGAGAAGGGGGAGGAGGGGCGGGTGGAGGAGGAGGCCATCGCCCCACACCACTCCTGATCTACTGCTCGCCCCGCGCGCTCCCCCCGAGGGCAGCTCCGCGTGCGCGTTGCCGTCGCTGCCTTCGACGCCGTCGGCGGGGGCTGGGGAGGCAGGGGAGTCACTGAGCTCCAGCGGGAGTACCCCGGGGCTCATCGCGCTGCGACGCATCACGACGGAGAATGTTCTTAGTTTTCGGATTCCGGGGGCCCTCGCTGGGCCCGCGGACCCGGGATGCAACGCCCGCCCCTGGGGGAAAGGGTCCAGACCTCTCGGGGTTGCGGCTGTGAAAAAGCACGGCGTTGGAGTTCTGCGGAAGAGGATCAGAGGGTGTCCTCTTCGTTCTCCTCCTCCTCCTCCTCCTCCTCCTCCTCCTCCTCCTCCTTGTGGCGTCCGCCGTCGCCCATTTCCCTTTTGCGAGGGTTTGTGAAATCGTATAGATCAGACAGCAGAGGCTGACAGGATCTTTCTCGTACGGCCGCCTCTCCTCCGCTCCGCTCTCCTTCCTCGCCGCTCCAGCGCCGCCGGCGTCTCAGATGGCCCGTCCTCCGAGAGAGAAAGAGGGTGGGCCGGCGGGAGACCCATCGGGCAGGCGGGGAGAAGAGGGGTGCGCGAATGGACCAGAAGGTGGGGAGGAGGAGCAAGAGGATTCGAAACAGGATGGGGGCAGGGAGGAGGTCGGCGGCGGCGGCGGGGTATCGATTCGCGACAACCCCGCCGTCGGCGGGGGCCGTCGTTAGGACAACGCCGCCGTCGACGGGGCGGCGCCTCGACGCCGTCGGCGGCGAGCGAGAGCCCGAGCCGCCGTGGGCCCCGGCGGGGCCCACGGCGGGGCCAGCCGTGCGGGCACGGCACGCGGCGCTTTTGTTTCTGCGTTGTCCCCACCTCGGCCCCAGGCCTGCGCTCGCCCGCCGCTGGTGCGGGCCCGCCCTGCTGCTCGGGCTCCTCGTCGTCGTGTTGGGCTTCGGGCGTGCGCGCATCCATGCCTGGGCCTCCCCGCAGGATCTCGTCGCCACCGCTGGATTCGCATCGAAATTCTGGTCAGAACGCGCCCCAGGAGAGGTCCGGGGAGTAGCGGTATCGGTACCTTTTGATTTCCCCTATCCATGGGGCTTCCGCCCTTCGCTTGCCCCCTTCTGGGGGCGGCGGATCCAGATCTTTTCAGTAGGGTGCCAGTGACTCACGTGCACCTTTGCTGGCTCGCTCGCTCGTCATCCGTTCTTCCAGTCTTTCAGGGCAGTCCTCGGAATCATAGGGGTCACTTTAGGCACGGGGTCCTCGTGGGCCTCTTGGGGCTCTCGTGGCCCGCCGTTGGGCCCTCGTGATCGGCGGGGTGGTCTCTGGCGGCCGTCGCGGGGCCGTCTTTAGGCCGTCGAGGGGCTATCTGAGGCCGTCTTGGGATCGTCTGGCGGCCTTCGTCTAGGGGCCCTCTTGGGCTGTCTTGCCTGCGCGGAACATCCTGCCCCCCCCCCTCCTGCTTTTCCATCGCGCGGAGAACGGGGATCGGCACAAGCGTCAACTGTCGGAGGTTCAGGCGGCTTTCTTGGACTTTGGCTGGGCCGCTCTCCCTGGCGCACGGAGCGCGCCATGGGGCGGCGCCAGAAGCGCCGCCAGGGACCCAGTGCCGATCCAAGAATTCCGCGCGGACCTATGGAAGTGTAAATTCTCAAGCACATGTTATAGCATGTTCCCCCCGAGTCTCTCCTCGTCCTCCCCCTCTTCCTCCACGCATGAACAATATGCTATTGTCAGCAGCGTTTGTATAGCGTGTCGCGGCGCCGGTTCTGACCCGCCACGTTTCGGCGCGACGTGTCAAGTACGTCCCAGCCACGTAACAACACGGTACAGAGCTGTCCCAAATTATCCGGCCCCACGGAGCGGATCGACCGCCTGCCGGCTTGCAACTCATACAGTATCGCCAGGGGTCCGCCGCGACATGCCAAGCTAAAGTTCCTCACAGCACCCCATGCGCATACGATTGTCAACCCGCATGGCAAGGACGAGCGACTTCCCAAGGTTACCTTTGCATCCTTTCCCTTCGGCCCACCTTTGGCCGCTTTCGCTGGCCGCGCCCCGCTCGCAAAGTATCGGCATGGCCTTCCAAGGCCCTTGCATCCTTATCGTGCGTTCTTGTTCTACTGGTTGAGTGTGCGCTCCTGGCCCCCTGGTCATGTGCAGCGGGACCCCGGCCGCTCTCGCCATTCGCTCCTTCCCACGATCGATCCTTCCCGCGATGATCCCATTCATTCCCCCCCGCATCGGAACGCTTTCGGACCGCTGTTTCCGCTGCGGCCTTGGCCTCGCGTCAGGATCGGCCTTTTTGCCCCCCGTCGTCCACGAGGCGCTCGCGCCCCCGCGCTGCGCCGGCAATCCTTCGTTCCTTCGGCCACCCGAAGGGGGTCGGAGTAGACGGGGTCGGAGGATCGCGCCGCATCGCCGATGCACCGCCGATGCGGCTCGATGCAGGCGGTCGTCGCCGACACCGCCGACGTGCCGTCCCAGCATCACCGATGCACCGCCGATGTACCGGCGATGCGGCGCGATTCTCCGATCCCATCGACTCGCACCCCGTCCAAGATGCTTCGAACTCCTGGATCCGATTCCTTCCCCGTCGTTTCCGTCCTCCTCCGCTTCCTTCTCCTCCGTCCCCATCGTCCTCCCTTTCTCCTGCTCGTTTTTCTGCTGTCCTGTTGCTTTTCTAGTACACGGTTCAGTGCTCAAGTAGCCAGTTGAAACTACATTGTCTTGTTTTTCTCCCACATGTTCCTCCCCCCCCAATGTACAACACCCATGTGTTCGTTGCGTCTCGTGCGATGGGTCAGATGGGGTCAGTGTGTGGACCGAAGTTTTCGATACACCCCGGCCTGCAGATGGGAATGCATCCGGCGCAACGGAACGGGATGGGTGGACGCGATCTGATGTCAGGACTGGCGCGGGCGCCTGTGGCCTGTGTTCCTCTCCCGTCTCCCTTTGTGTCCCCCTTCCCTTCTCCCACCCCCAGCTTTTCCTCCGACTCCTGTCCCGGACACCCAGCCTGCCTGCGGCAAGTCCCATTGCCGTGCCAGCCCAGAGCCTTTGGGTGGCGATTGGTCGGGGAGGCAGCAGCAGGCCGCACCGCGTGACACCTCGGGCCCCGAGGTCTGGGAAAGCCGCGGCATGCGAAACTCGTCCGCGTAGTTAAATGTAGGAGAAGTTCTTCTCACCTTTGTTGTTTTCTTTCGCTTCCTCCGTTCTCTCTGGGGCTCCAGCGTGGGGGGTCCCACGTGCCATTCTAGGCTTAAGTCAGGCCTGTCCCTCTACAGGGGAATATTCAAAAATACTGAAAAATAGTATGGGGATGTTTTTTTCTTGACCATTTTGGAGTCTTTTTCGACAATTGTTAATTTTTCGTAGAAAACCCCCCTGTAGGGAGACACGCCCGACTTAACTTTAGGCAAGGAGTCCTCGTAGGCCGTCTTCGGGCCTGCTCGGGCCGCGTCTGGGCCGTCGATGGGGCTCTCTGAGGCCTGTCTTGGGTCCGTCCGGCGGCCCTCGTCCAGGAGCCCTCTTGAGCTCTCTTGAGGCCGTCTTGGAAGAGTATTGTATCATATTGGTGCCCTCTCGGGCCGTGTTGGGGCCACCTCGGAGGTCTAGGATCCAGGGCCGTCTGGCGCCGAAGGTGGCCCGAAAAGGTGAAAAGCCACAACGTTTCAAAACGAGTGGCAATTATGTTAGCGAACGTGGACCCCAAACAGTGAGTTATTTAATCGCTTCGCTCATGCCGCCGGCCCTGGAGCCCTCTTTAGGGCCTCTTGGGGGCCTTTTGGGGACCTCTTGGGAGTCTCTTGGGGCTCCTTGGCGGCGTTTTGGAGACCCCAAACAGTAAGTTATTGCACTGTGAGCGTGCAGGCTGCGTGGTGTAAGCTATGTGGCTCAAGCTATATGGCGTGAGCTATGGACTGCCAGCGAAACCTCGGCGGACCCCTCAATTTGGCGGCAACGAGAAGGTCGTTCTGGCACGCAAACCTGCCAGCCTGCGCTTTCCGCACCTGATTGCGAGACGACTGGGTGTGCAGGCGGCCGGTCTGGCTCGAAAACTTGGTGACCTGCGCCTTCTGCGCCTGGTTGCGAATTGGATGTGCTGGCCGTTCCGGCGCGCAAACCTACCAGCCTGCGCTTTTCGTGCCTGGTTGTGAAAATTGGGTGTGAGGCGGCCACGGACAGCGACGCGGCGACACCTCGCCGGACCCCCCACGTGGGCGGCCACGAGGCGTCCACGGGGCGGCCGCGGTCTGCGACGCGGCGAGATCTCGGCGGATCCCCGCCATCACTTGGGCGGCAAGGCGGTATGACCACGAGGCGCCCGCGGGCGGCGACGCGGCGAAGCCTCGGCGGAATTGGCCACAATCTGGGCGGCCACGGCTCGGCGACGTTGCGAAACTTCGGCGGACCCCCTCAGCCGGGGGCAACGGGGCGGAAACTGGCAGCCCCCTGGCGAACCCTCGGGACCCCCCCCCCACACACAGACGCACACGCACACACGTACACACACAGATATACACATACACACCCAAGCACGCACACACACATACCCATATACACATACACACATACACACATACACACATACACACATACACGTACACATACGCATCCATATACACATGCATGTACACAACACACATATACGTACACGTACACGTACACATACACAAGCACGTACATGTACACGTATACAAAAACACCCACACACACACATATACCCATGCATCCATAGGCACACACACACACACACACACCGCACGAGGCGGCAGCGACACGGCAGCCAATCGGCAACGTGGCGCGAAACCTCGCCCGGCCCACCCTGCCCACGAGGCGGCCACGAGACGGCCACGGGTGGTAGCCCTGCGACCCCTCGGACACCCTCCCCCACGTGGACGGCCACGAGGCGGCCACGGGTGGACCTCCTCCGCCTCCTCCTCCTCCTCTCTCCTCCTCCTCCTCCTCCTCCTCCTCCTCCTTCTCCTCCTCCTCCTCCTTCGCTCTCCTCCTCCTCCTCCGCCTCCTCCCCCTCCTCCTCCTACTCCTCCTCCTCCTCCTCGTCCTCCTCCTCCTCCTTGTCCTACTCCTCCTCCTCCTCCTCCTCCTCCTCATCCTCATCCTCATCCTCATCCTCATCCTCCTCCTCCTCGCCGATCCAGCACCCGCCCCCTGTGGCCTCTGCTCCTGCACGGAGGCCAGCGCGGCGCGCTCGCGCTGCAGGGCCCGTCAAGCAGTTGCGACAACGAGATGGCCGTCAGGCGGGCCCGGGCGGCAATGTGGAGCATCCTCGCCAGGCACATCCAATTCTTTCGCGACGTGCAAGAACCCGTCAGTGCAAGCGCTGCGTGGGGAATCGGATTGCGGCACCTTCGGGACTTCTTGGGGGTACCCGTGGTGCCTTCTGTGGCAATCTTGGGACCGCCTTGGGGGGGGGCCGCGTTGAGAGCACCTTGGGCCATCGTGGCGGCTTTGGTGTCCTGCCTCGGCCTTCTTGGAAGCTCGGGAGCGCAGGTCCTTTGTTTTCTCTTCACCAGAGATCTTGGCCTTGGCAGTGCGGATACACAGTTTGTTTACATGGGGTCGTGGCTTCGGGAGCGCGCTTCTGGTGCTCCTTACGAAGGATCGTGGCTTCGGGAGCGCAGGCCACCACTATCTCACGAGGGAAGGGAGGGTGGCTGCACGCGAGGGAGTGCTGGAAGACGGGGGCTCTCATAGAATACCGAAGCCCCGCCAGACAGCACTTGGCAGTCTACCCAGGCCTCAATCTGCCAGGGATACGCAAGAGAAGGCCAGGGATGCATCGAGGGAGGGACAGGCTACGCAACTGACGTGGAGATCCCGAGAGGGTAGTCAGCGGGCGAGAGGAGATTCACATTACTTCAGAAGCAGCCATGAGTGGTGAATTGGGGGCTGCTGCAACGCAGTGTTCTCGAAGCCCGCGGCGCAGACGCTCGGCGTGGGTGCGAGGCGACGGCGGACTTTCTGGGGCCAGCCCCGTGCGCGGAGCGAGCCTCCGCCTAGCCCCGTGTGCGGCCTAGCGTGCGGCGCGACCCAGCGTGCAGCACGGCACGGTGGGACAGTGCGGGGCCGGGCACGGTCGCGGGCGCGGCCGCCGTGCAGGCGGCCCGGATTAGTAGGTCGACCCTGCCAGATCAAGGGTACCCTCGTGCCATGTGTCTTGCGACCCGTGCCTCCCGTATTGTCGTGGCCTTCGGCCAGTGCCGCCGATCCGGGTCGCTCGGGGCTATTCTCCAGACGCAGACATGATGGGGAAACCACCGGTTTTGCTTGAAACTTACCCTAAAACGTTTGGTTTCTCTGAGAAAGCGCGCTGCGACGGTTTCATTGCCAGCCGCGGAAATCCAATGTTTCTATGCGTCTGCCGGCAGGCCTTGAGCGCGTCTACTACAGAGGGGCCCTCTGTAAAATCGCAATTCCCCCGCCCCTCCTTGAGCGCATCTACAGAGGGCCCCTCCGTAAAATCGCAAATCCCGCGCCCCCCATTGAGCGCATCTACAGAGGGCCCCTCTGAAAAACGCCAATCCCGCGGGGGCCTGAATTGCGTTGCCCCTTGAGCGCATCTACAGAGGGACCCTCTGTAAAATCGCCAAACACCCCGCATCCGCCGGAAACTCGCACCCCCCCCCCCCATCCCCCCTTCCCCGGCAGAGCCACCCCGGCAACCCCCCCAGAGGCTGAGGCTCAGCCTCGAGGCTGTAGCTGAGACTCCTTGAAACTCACACGCCGGATCGGCGGATTTCTGTGGCAACGCCGCCCTCGGAAGGCTCTCGTGTCCTCTCGCGTGTCTTCTCCCGCCTGTTCTCGCCCCGTCCGCGGGGGCGTCGACGGGGCCCACGGGGGCGGCAGTGGAGCGGGGGGCGCGTCGTCGTCGTCGTCGTCGTCGTCGTCGTCGTCGTCGTCCTCGTCCTCGTCCTCGTCCTCGAGCTCGAGCTCGAGCTCGTCCTCGCCCCCGCCCCGTCCGCGGGGGCAGACCTTCGCCTCGACGAGCGCCAGCTTCAGCACCACCGACCTGAGTTCGCCGCCGTCCTCGCCAGAGGAGCCGTGCCCGACCGATTCCCGCGCGGAGGGGCGGGGCGGGCCGAGGTTCACCGCGGGGGTGCAGCAGCCTCCATCGCTTCGAAGCCTTGGTGCCGCAGGACAGTCGGGAGTGGCTGATAGGGGAGTCGATCGGGGCTGGACAGAACCCCCAACAGTGACACGTCGATTAGTGAATTGTCCGTTTTCGGCTTTCGAGAGGGCGCCGTGGCCGTTATTTTCCAGGCTTGCGCCCGCCGGGTTTGGGCCCGAGGTCGTTTTCACTAAACCACGTTTTGCTAAAGGGGGTTCTGTCCATCCCCGAGTCGACGGGCTCTGGTGGGTTGGGCGCGCCCATGTCCGCCGCGAGTGGTCTTTGTGCCAGACTTCTGTCGTTGTGGATCTTGCTATGCCCTGGCGGGGCACGAGATGCCCCCCCCCCCCGTTTCGAGTCGCTGTGGCCAGATGCGATGGTTGCGGGCTATCGGTTCGGACCGCGAGCACCTCTGTTGTGAGATCCGTGTTGGGCCTCGGTTCGGCGGCGAGCGAGGGGGGAAATGAGGCGGAGAAGGCCTCCTCAGAAGGCGGCGAGATCTCTCAGGAGCCCTCCCGCCTGTGAGAAGTGTTCTGTCTGTCTTCGGGGAAGGCTCGGGAAACTGGTCAGAAGCCCGGGGGACTTCCGAGCCTTCTGAGAAGGCCCGCCCCTTGTCACTTCCCCTCCTGGCTCGCCGCCGATCGGTGGCAGAGCCGCGCCCTCTCTTCCGCCCTTCCCCCGCGGCCTCGGAGGCGCTTGATGCATTCGCGGCGTCGTTCGGTCGGCTGAGGACCTGGATTTTGAAAGCGAAGGAGTTGGGCGTATGGGCATTCTAGGACCCCCGAGGTTAGGACTCTGGGACCCATTCTAGACATCGTCAGCCTTGGTATTCCCACCGTCATATCTACCATCGCCACCACCACCACACACATCTCCGTGATTCTCAGTGCCTCTGGCTGCCGTTGTAGACCGCATTTTCGCGCAGCCGGCGGTGTTCCGCCTGGGAACCGCAGCGGGGAACCTTTTGTTCCACGCTGCTGCCACCGATTCTCCCAAGGACCATGACTGTCTGACTGCACATCGTTCCTGACGTTCGCATGGTCTGCTCGGCGAGGACCATCGAGGAGTATCTTGAATACTCGTTTGAAGATTTACACGGACGACACCAAAGCACGGCTGGACCTAAACGCTGTTTTGCTGGACTTCGGCTGTATGTTGTTGTTCGTTTTGGCAGGGAGGTAGAGGAAAACAGGTAGAACAAAACGAACAATAAAAAACGAACACAAGACGAAAGACAATGCTCAGGTCCAGCCCTGCACCAAAGCATGCACGGGAATGGACGTCCGAGCGATGGATGGGCACGCTGAGCCCAATGTCAGGGGAGGGAAAACCACCTCGACCCCGACAATTGACGTGTGCTAACCGGCCCTGGGCGTTTACTGGAGCTAACCGTTCCTTCCTTGCATGCGTTTGCGAAACGGCTTCGCTCGTCGGGGTGCTTATTGTGGCGGTGGATTCCCTGCTCTCTGCGATGGGCCCGAAGATGCCCCTCGTGAGGCCGTGTGCGTCGGCCCCGCAGGAGCGGAGCGGGCGCTCCGAGTTCTCACCGCGAGGAGCTTCGCTGCGGGCGCCGCCCTCGGGCCCGACCGCTCGGGTTAACGATACGGGGGGGGCGCTCGGCGAGGAACGTGCCCAGGAGGCTTCAGACCCTGGAGCGCTCCTTATCCTGATGAGGGCGGCGGTGACATCCATGTCAGGAGGAAAAGAAACACACAGACACAATTAATCCTCGATTCCCCAAAAAATATGGGGAAATATGGGAAGTGGTGGGGAAGACAGAAACCCAGAAAATATGGGAAAATATGGGGAATCTTTTTATTTGTGTGTATTTTTTTTGTGTGTCCTGGGGCCCCTTCACCATGGCCGATCCACAATTCGAGATCCTCTGGCTTCCGGACCATGCCCTCACCGCATGCTATACAATTGTGGTGTGCCGGACTCTGCTGGACGCCTCCAGCAGAAAACGGGGCTCAGGGGTCGGGGGGCAGCGCAAACGGGGGTCAGTCCGAGCACCGAATATTCAAGGGCTCCCTCGAGGGCGCGAAGTTATTCGCGCTTCGCGCTTCGCGGTCCTCGTTCCTTCTCCCCCTCCTCCTCGTCCTCCTGTTCTCCCTTTGGGGGGGGCGGCGCGAGAGCGCGAAGTTATTCGCGCTTCGGGCTTCGCGGAGCGCGAAGCGCGAAGTTGGGAGCCCTTGCGAATATTGCAGGATTTTGCAGGCCCAGGGGTGCTCTGACCCGCATTTGGGTGCAGGGTCCTGCAGGATCCTGCGGGATCCTGGAAAACCTGACTGACCCGGCTTCTGGATTGACCCGGGTCAGTCGATGCTCGACAGAAGTTCATGGTTCCAGTACGTACGCTCTTTTTCGATCTCCTCACGAGTCGGCCACGCGCAAGGGGAAGGGGGGAAGGCTTCTTAAGCACCCTGCTTCTTAGAAGGGCGCGTGCCTTGTCTAGATTGCTGTCAGAGCTGGCGCCTTCGAAGAAGCAGCATCCTCCTACAAGAAGCCCCCCCCTCCCCCCTGCCCCCCTCTGCACGCCTTCGAAGAAGCAGCCTCCTCCTACGAAGCCTTCCCCCCTCCCCCCCTGCCCCCCGCTGCTCGCCGCCAAACGAGAGCTGGAGGTCTCGGGCCCTTCCCGAGCTCTGCTCCTCGGGTGCGAGGGGCTCCCGTCGATCCGCTCCAGGCCCCGGTATCCTCCTCGATCCCCGATGTTTCCTCCTCCGGTATCTTCCCGATCCTCCTCCTTCGACATGTGCTCTGGAAGTACGATGCCCACTGGCTGTAAGCACAGTATGGGTGTCGGGGTTCTCCGTTCTAGAGCGTTCCCCCCCGGTGCCCACAGCCGCGGGACAACGAAATTATGGAAAATTTTGCGTTACTCCCCTCCCTTTCGGTCCATTGAAGTCCATTGCCCTCGCCCTGTGATGATGGGACGATTGTCCACCACCATCACCACAAGTAGGAGAGGGAGGAGCAGGAGGAGGAGGATGAGGAGCAGGAGGAGGAGGCGGAGGAGGAGGTGGCGACGGAGGAGGAGGACCTCCCTCGCCTCCCTCCTGCCTGTGGTCGTGGAGGCAAGCCCCCGAGCCGCAGCGGAGGGGAGGCAGCCCCGCCGAGCGCGTGCCGCGACCGGGGGCGGGCTCCTCGGGCCAGCCGCGGCCCACGCCTCCCGAGCGCCGGGCTCTCGAGGGTCACGGAGGAGCGTCGCTCCCGCTCCGGGCAGGGCCCACCCTGACCTTCCAGGAGGGCTAAAAAATAGCACGCGACTTAAAAACCTATCCCAGAGCTATTCTACGTCTTGGTTTTAGGCTGTTTCGTCTCGTTGTTTTAGGTTTTTAGGTCTCCAGTGCTAAAAAATAGCTCTCTGGAAGGTCAGGGCAGGTTCGGTGGCGACGGATCCGGGGGGCACCTGCGAGCCCTGCCCCGACCCCCATGCGGTTTCCGAAGGGGCAGGTGGGGTTCACTTCGCTCGGGAGCTCCCGCGCACACGTCCGCAGGGGCGCCGGGCTCGCCGTGGAGCGCTGGGCGCGCCCGCCATTGGCCTGGTGTCGGGCCTGTCCCTCTACAGGGGGAATATTCGAAGATAAAAATAGTCGGGGGGATTGTTTCGGGAGTATTTTTGAACATGTGTGGTGCATTTGTTGATTATGTTTTATGTTTGATCCAAAATCCGCTTGTAGGGGGGACGGCGCCCGACCTAACATTGGCCCTCAGAGCCGTTTTTCTATCATGCCCAGACATGTTCACGTCGCGAACAAAAAATCAGGACGGGAGATTTTTTGCTGTGTTCGGCCTCTGGGGGCCCTCGCTGGGCCCCGGGACCGTCTACAAAACGACTCAGGATGGAAAACTGGCCCCAGGGGAGGGGTCGGGACTCTGGGGGACCGCGCATTGGAAACATCAGGACGCCGCATGTCTGGGTTTATTGTTTTGCCGATCGGAGCGGGCTACGGGTCCCTCCCCATCGATCGGATCTTGTCTGCTCACGTTGCAGCCCATAGGTTGCGCCCTCTGGGCCTCAAGTGGCACCCGCATCCTCCTCCTTCCCCGCCCAGAACTCGGCGCGACCTGCGCCATTGGGACGTCGCGATCGCTGGAGGCTAATACACATCAGGGCTGAACCTAAACGGCGTTTTTGGTTGATTTCGTGGGCCGTTTTCGTTTCGACTTCGTTTTGCGGTAAAGGCGGAGTCGAGACAAAAGCGAGGGACAACGAAAACAAAACTAAAACGAAAAACACCGCTTAGGTTCAGCCCTGATCCACATCGCTGGAGGCCAATCCACATCCCATCGCCGTCGGGAAGTCGCGATCGGTGCTTGAAGATCTAGAGGCTGGTCAGTGGAGACCACGGCTGCCCCACACCCGCTTCAGGTCCGCCCCCCGACCTCTCCCAGGATCCATCCGGGCCCGCTCCTCGACGCGGGTCCAGCCGTGGCGACGACAGGTCCCCGGCAGGCCCCAGACCCAGACCAGTGAGCACCACATTTAGGGGAACGGAGAATCAAATAAACACGATGATCCGGAGGTCCGCGCGGATTTCTCGGATCGGCGCTGGACCTCCCTCCCTGGCGCGCGGAGCGCGCCAGGGGCGGTGCTGGAGGCGCCGCCAGGGGGTTCCAGCGCGGATCCGAGAAATCCGCGCGGACCTCCGAGTCTTTATGCTCATGTCATTCTTCGTTCCCCTGATACTTTTTCGGTCGCGATCGGTAGTGGCCGATCGCGACCAATCGGTCGCGACCGATTCTCGGCTCGGGCCGAGCGTTCGCGACCGAGACCGGAATGCGAAGCAGCATCGGTCGTCGGGCGTGGCGTAACGGGGGGGGCGATGATGATGGGGGGGGGCAAGGTGCACCCGTTGTGCCTTCCAGGGGCCCTGGAGGGGCCCCCAGGTGCCCAGAAGGTGCACGAGAGGTGCACCTTTCTCCCCCCTCCATTCATCTCAGGCGATCGCAAACATGGATCAAGGAGGCGTGGATGAGCGACGGGTCCCGCTTCCAAGGGAAATCGCGGATTTCCGCCGGCCGCACCGGCCCCGCCAAGCGAGGCCGCACCGGCCGCGCTTTGGGGAGGGCACCTCCCCGGATCCATGGATTTGGCGACCGCGCGCCGAGCACACGGATCGCCGCTACTCCACGTTTGCGCGCCCCCAGTCATCGCCCCCCCCCCCCCCCCTTAAGCTTAAGTCGGGCCTGTCCCTCTACGGGGGGGAAATTCAAACATAGTCAAAAAATAGTCGGGGGACTATTTTTTGAATATTTGTTGACCGTTGGGGGGTATTTTTTGAGCATTTGTTTCCGTCGAAAATCCCCCCTGTAGGGGGACACGCCCCCTCCCCTTAAGCAGCGCCCAAGGTGGCGACCGATCTCGCCGGTCGCGGCCCAGAAGCGCTGGCATTCGTTGGCCAGGGGCGGAGGCAGAGAGCGCCGCGGAGGGCCGCCGCTGCCTCGAGGGGCCCTCCTCGGAGCGGTGCACAGTGCTCATCTCTGGTTCTTCGAGAATTCCTTGGTTTTGTGGGGGGCCAGGATACTCTCATTTCTGATTGTTCTGGCCTGGGCCTCTTCCTGGCCCCCAGGGAGCTAGGAACGATCAGAGACGAGCACACTCAGAAATGAGCACGGCTAGAGATGAACGACGTGTATCACTTGCCCCACTCCCACGCTCAACGGGCCTTGGAACTCAGCCTCATCCCACCACTCCAGTTGCTGCAGCCGCAAAGCATGGGACCCTTCCCTTGTACACTCTCGCAACTCCGTCTTTGGAGTGCACTAGCGTTGATGAGCGCCTGGGGTTCGATGAGGGAGCACCGATTGAGCATCGATGTCGCGTCGACTAGCTTCGAGTAGCGACGCTCAGCGTCGATTCGCAAGATGCAAGACGGTATGGGAGGCTTCCATGAATCGCCGCAGGAGGTTCGGGATAGGCTCGTGGAACCCCGAAGGGGCCAGCCCATACCCCCCATCTGGGGTGGTTCATTGGCCAGTGGGGATCGAGATCCGTTGAACGAGGCCCATCTGGCGTCACAACGCGATCCTGCCCTGGGCGTCGCGCAATGGGGGGACGATACATTCTAGGCCTCCCAGATGAGACCGAGGACCGCGCTGCATCGCCGATGCATCGGCGATGCAGCTCGATGCGGGGCCAGAGATTCCCCACGCCGACGTCGCGGATGCGTTGCCGACGTCGCCGATGCATCGCCGATACATCGGCGATGCATTGGCGATGCGGCGGGATCCTCTGGCCCCATCTACTCCGACCCCATCTGGGAGGTCTCTACAACTGGGAGGGGTGAGCGAGGGCTGCAGAAGCGGGACCCTGCATGGCCCCCCAGTAACACAAACCTCTGGGGCCCAAAGGGGGGGCCTCGGGGCCCAACGGGGGGCCTCCGAGGCCCGAGAAGGGAGCCTGTCTCACCCCGTTTTTTTTTGGCAGGTGGATCTCGCAGGCTCTCCGCCGCCTCTGGCGGTGCGCGTTGCGAGCAGGAGCGCGGCAAAGCCACAGGGAAGCGCGGCATTGACAGCGCAGCTCCGCACACGTGGCAACTGTGAACGAGCGAAAACACTCAGGAGGGGGAAAAACACACAGACACAATTAACCGTCGATTCCCAGAAAATATGGGAAAATATGGGAAGTGAGGGGGAAGACAAAAACCTAGAAAATATGGGAAAATATGGGGGATATGTTTATTTGTGTGTATTTATTTGTGTGTCTCAGTTCCCCTTCAAACACAGCAAATCCCCCATGTGTACCGCACCCCCACTGAGCGACGCCGAACTGCCGCAGGGCTGCCCCGCAGCGGACCCGCCAGCGGCCCCCTCCGCGCGGCCGGCGCGCGTCCGCCAGGCGGGGTCCCCGCAGGCCGCGCTGCCGTGCGGGCTCCTGGCCGCGGGAGGCCCCCGGCCGAGGGGCGGCGGCGGACGACGACGACGACCGACGACCGACGACGACGACGACGACGGCGACGACGACCACGACGACGACGACGACGACGGCGGCGGCGGCGGGGGCGGCGGCGGCGGCGACGACGACGACGACGACGACGACGGCGACGGCGGCATTGGCGGCAACGACGGCAGCGGCAACGATGGCAGCGGCAACGACGGCGGCTGCGGCGGCGGAGCGATGATCCTCAGGACGTGTTAGTCCGATGTGTGCATACCTTACCCCTTTCGGCCCGTGTCGGCCATCGTTGCACCGTCTGCGTCGCGTTGACGGACTTCGGAGGACCAGCGCACGTTGGCGCGAGCAGAAGTTCTGAGGATGCGACGACGACGGCAGCGGCGGCGGGGAGGCCTACTACACCCCCCGTCCTCTCCCACTCCTTGCCTCCTCTTCTTCCTCGTCCTCGTCCTCGTCAGGCCGTTGCCCTCCTCTTCCTCCTGCTCCTTCCCCCATGTTCCAGACTGGGGGTTCGAGGGCCATGTCTGGTGCACCGCGCCCGTCACGGGGTCTCTCCTTCGCCGCGTTGCTCGACCCTCTCTGCGGCAATGGCGTGCAGCTTGAGCTCGGACGCGGGCGGAGGCGGCCAGGGTCTGGCGGGCGACGTGCGGAGCTGCGCGCCCCCCCCCCCCCCTCCAAGTCGCCCCTCGGCAAGCGCAGGGCGCACGGGGCGTCCCCAGGGCCAGGCCCATCCGAAGAGGCACCATGCGCTCTGGGAAGGCCGCCCCTCGGGAGGGAGAAACTGGCACAGACTTATCATATCCAACGGAGCAAAGTTCGCACAAGATTTGCATGGCGGCTTGTGCGGGGGGGGGGGTGCGGTACCCCGTGGGGGTTGTGCAAGGCAGCTGCGTGTTATGTCGCGAGAAGAGGCACTGACCGTGCTGGCCTGCACATTGAAGTTGTTCATGGAGATGAACCAACGGGTATTGGAGACATGGGGAAGAGGGACAGCCGGGTCATTTGGGGAGATGTAGGACGTCTTGTGATCCGTGTCGATTTGAATGTGTGTTGCCTTGGCCCCCGTATCCGCAGCGAATTGGTACCTGAGCGACTCAGACAAACAGGACCGTCCTCACCGACATTGGCGCGTAAGTTGCCCTCGTAAGCTGGCGCGTAAGCGCCTTCGTCTTCACTGTAGCGTGCCGCGCTGGCGTGCCGCGTAGGCCGCGTTGTGAGGTCGCTGCGTCATCTCGCGTAAGATCCGTTTCGTTCCGTTGCGCACTTGATTTGTTCTTCGCACCTCCTATGGCCAGTATGGAAAAATAGACACAGACACAAATGATCGCCGACTCCCTGGAAAATAGGGGAAACGATTGGAAGTGGAGGGGAAGACGAAAGTCCAGAAGATGTGTGAAGAGTCTGGGGAATCGTGGGACCTGTGCCTAGTTATTTGTGTGCTCCTGGGACCTTTTGTATGGGCCCGCCTTCGTGCGTGCAGCGTGACCTGCCTTGCCTGTGTCCCTCTAGCGGAGGGTGCCCCCACCGCACTGCGTTGCCAACCTCCTGCGCTTGGCGGGTGCTCGACAGACGGTACGGTAGGTTTAGGTCGGGCGTGTCCCCCTACAGGGCGATTTTGAACGAAACGCAAAACATAGTCAACAACATTTTCAAACATAGTCAAACACTAATCAAAACATCGTCCCCATATTATTATTTTGGACTGTTTTTGAATACTCCCCCTGTAAAGGGACACGCCCGACTTAACGGTAGGCTCATGCGGCGACGGCGCGCCCGCGACGCCGGCGAAGGCGCTCAAGGTTGAATTCCGCAAGACAGAGCGACGCGGAGGTACCCAGGGACATGGTAGTGCCACAGAGAGTTCAGCTTTGAACGATCTGCGCTGCGATCGGTTCAAGGCTGAACGATCGAGGCGGTGTCAAAAGCCTCTGCGCGCGCTGGCGCCGCTCGAGCCTGCCGTACGGCAGGTTTGCCCATGTAGAAGCCATTCTGCCAGCGGGTGTCCCGCGGAGATGTCTCGAGGTACCTATACCGCTGCACTTCCCTCGTTTTTCTCTGGGCCTCCTGAGAGGCCATAGTCGCCACCGCGGGGTTCGCCTCGAAATTCTTCTCAGAACGCCCCTCGGGAGAGGTCCGGGGAGTAGCGATATCGGGACCTATTGGCCTCCCCAGAACGAGGGCACCCAGCCTAGTTCGTGGGTTCCCCGCGAAGGCCAGGATCGATTTAGCAAAGTTATCTTTCTTATATGGAGATTTCGCGACGTCTCATTCATACCACGTGTGGGGGGGACGGAAACAGCCGTGCGGCTCGCTTCGGCTCCGCCGCGAGGTGCTTTGGTGGATGCACCCGCGCGTCTGGCGCTGGAGGTTGACATGCAAACCAGCTGCCTAATTCTAATGCGCAGATCTGTTTTTCACCGTCGGTCTGGAACACGAATATTGTGCTGGCCTCCAGCCAGTTCCGTCGATCTGGGGCGCTCCGGATGATGATGATGATGATGATGATGATGATGATGATGATGATGATGATGATGATGATGATGATGATGATGATGATGATGCTGATGCTGATGCTGATGCTGATGCTGATGCTGATGCTGATGCTGATGCTGATGCTGATGCTGATGATGCTGATGCTGATGCTGATGCTGATGCTGATGCTGATGCTGATGCTGATGCTGATGCTGATGATGCTGATGCTGATGATGATGATGGTGGTGGTGGTGGTGATGGTGATGGTGACGGTGATTGTGATGGTGATGGTGATTGTGATGGTGATGATGTTGATGCTGATGCTGATGCTGATGCTGATGATGCTGATGCTGATGCTGATGCTGATGCTGATGCTGATGCTGATGGTGATGGTGATGGTGATGGTGATGATCATGATCATGATGATGATGATGATGAATATGATGATGCTGATGATGATGCTGATGATGACGATGATGATGATGGTGGTGGTGGTGGTGATGATGATGATGGTGGTGGTGGGGTGGGGCTCCAGGCGCAAAGGGGGCCTGGTGGTTTTTGTGCGTGTTGTTTTTAAAAAGAAAACCTATGCGAGTCTCTCTCTACGACTCCTTCTCTCTCTCTCTCATTATTTTTCTCGATGTGTTTCCGTTTCTCTCTCTCTCTCTCTCCTTGTCTCTCTACATGTTTCCATTGTCCTGCGTCAAACTTGCGCCGATCCTTCTCCCACCTAGCCGAGAGCATTTGAAACCTTCACAACAGGAACCCTTTGGAAAGCACCACAAAGGGATTCCATGTGAAAGCCTCTCAACAGGAACCCTTTGAAAGGCACCACAAAGGAGTTCCATTGGAAAGCCTCTCAACAGGTCTTCATTTGGGAAGCGCTACAAAAGGATTCCATTTGAAAGCATCTCAACAGGATTCCTTTGGAAAGCACCACAGAGGGATTCTATTGGAACGCCTCACAATCGGAATCTGTTGGAAAGCGCCACAGAAGGATTCTATTGGAAAGCCTCTCAGCAGGATTCGTTTGGAAAGCCCCACAATGGTACCATTGGAAAGCCTCTCAACAGGATTCCTTTGGCAAGCCCCACAGAGGTACTCTATGGGAAAGCCTCACAATCGGATTACATTGGAAAGCTTCACAATCTGATTCCTTTGGGAAGCACCCCGAAGGGAGTCTGTTGGAAGGCCTCACAACAGGAACCCTTTGGAAAGCACCCCAAAGGGATTCTAGTGGAAAGCCTGACAGCAAGAACCCTTCGGAAAATGCTACAAAGGGTTTCAATTGGAAAGCGTCACAAAGGAAATCCTTTGGAAAACTACACAAAAGGGATTCCATGGGAAAGCCTCACAATTGGAATCTTTTGAAAAGCGCAACAAAGGGATTCCATTTGAAAGCCTCACATCAGGAACCCTTTGAAAAGCACCACAAAGGAGTTCCATTGGACAGCCTCTCAACAGGATTCCTTTGGAAAGCACAACAGAGGGATTCTATGGGAAAGCCTCACATTCGGAATCCTACAGAAATCGCAACACAGCGATTCTACTGGAACGCCTCACAATCGGAATCCTTTGGAAAGCACAACAAAGGAGTTCCATTGGAAAGCCTCCCAACATGGTTTCTTTGGAAAGCGCAACAGAAAGTGATTCTATTGGAAAGCCGCAATCCAAACTGCTACCGTTGGGAGGATGGCGCTGGAACACAAATCCTCACAACAGGAACCCTTTGGAAACCATCACAACAGGAACCCTTTGGAAATCCTCACAACAGGAACCCTTTGGAAATCATCACAAAGGGATTCCATTGGAAAGCCTCCCAACAGGATTCCATTGGAAAGCACAACAGAGGGATCCAATTGGAAAGCCTCACAACAGGATTCCTTTGGAAAGCACCCCAAAGGGATTCTCATGGAAGGCCTCTCAACAGGATTCCGTGGGAATGCATCACAGAGGGAGGGTTCAGCGCCGCAGGTACGAACCCCTCCCGCGACCTCCTCCCTGCGACTCCTCTCCATCCTCTTCCTCCTCCCCCTCCTCCCCCATCCCCCCCTTCTGAAGGAATGCAACAACTTTGGGAAAACCATTGGAAAAACCAAAAAAAACAAAGAAACCTAAGTGCTGGAAACGAAAACTTTAGGAAACCCATTGGAAAAACCAAAAAAAACAAAAAAAAAAAAAACAAAGATTCCACAGAGAGTGCGGGGATTCCCTTTGGACGTGTCCCTTCGGACGGGTGTTCCCCGCACTCTCTGTGGAATCTTTTTTTTTTTTGTTTTTTTTGGTTTTTCCAATGGGTTTCCTAAACTTTCCGTCTCCACCACTTAGGTTTCTTTGGTTTTTTTGGTTTTTCCAATGGTTTTCCCAAAGTTCTGGCATTCCTTCAGAAAAGGGGGAGAGGGGGAGGAGGCGGAGGAGGACGAGGAGGAGGAGGAGGAGGAGGAAGAGGAGGATGATCGGGAACAGGATGAGGAGGAAGACGGAGAAGGATGAGGAGGAAGAGGAATGCGCTACGAACGAAAACACACAGAAGAGAGAGCGAGAGAGAGAGAGAGAGAGACGCATGAAACCCTCGGAGGGCCGAAAGCCCGCCGAATCATCCAGTCTGGAGCTGAAAAAGATCACGCTTAAAAACCACCAGGCCCCCTTTGCGCCTGAAGCCGGTGGTGGTGGTGATGATGTTGATGATGCTGCTGATGATGATGACCATGAATCTTCCTCTTAGGTCCACGAACGGTCGGCAGCCATGACCGCGGACCGCTTTTCGCTCAGGCGACCCTTTCACGTTTTCCGTACGTGTCTCTCTTCCTCATCGTCCTCCTCTGCTTCCCGGTCTCCCAGCGGCGCCGCACGTGCCTGTCTGTCGTGCACACGCTCTCTGCAACTGCAGCGCATGTCGTTTGCGCCATCGACGCGCGCTCGCTAATGTCTACTCTGACGCATCCCGCAGTCGCCTTCGCTGAGATGGACCAACCGCCCAGGAAGGAAACACATTTTCTGTTCGGTCCTGTGGCTCCCCGTCCCGACACAAAGCGCCTTGCCGGACTCGGGAGGCTCTGCCCACCTGGATCGGTGCACGTGCAGTGGCGTGCGTTCGTGGAGCGAGCACGGTTCAGATCCTGGTCCGAGTCTTTCGCCTCTCGCGCTGACGTGTGGGACGCGTGATTGCATCCTGCCCTCCTGGACTCCGCCTCCACCTCCACAGGAGATTGCCGCCGTTCACCCGTTCCCCCGCCCCGTCCTCCTCCCCCCCCCTGCTCCCCTCCTCCTCGGCGGGAGGAGGTGCCACACCACCACCACCAGGGGATCGACCTCCAGCTGGGGGGGTACGTGATGCCTCCCTGGGCTGGTGGGGATGTGGGATATCTCGAGCGGGGGAGGAGGACCCTCCCTGGCGCCTCGCGCTGGTGGTGGTGACGTCGCCTTCCCTTCTCCCAGGTCCTGGGGGCTTGCGCCGTTCCGCCGACCCCCGGGGGAGGAGAAAAGGTCTCGGGGGAGGGGCGCGTGAGCTTTGTCGTATGTGGTTCGAGGCTTCTGTTGTGGAGCTCGTGGGGGTTGCTTGGAGGCATGAGGAAGGCAGGTGGGGAAGAGCGGAGGATGAGGAGGAGCAGGGGAGGAACAGGAGAGGACCAATGAGGAGGGATTGAAGTTCGTGGCATTCCGGTGGCTTCTTGGGGGCCTCCTGGGAGGTTCTTCGAGGCGTGTTGTAGACTTCCTGGGAACTCTTGGGGCCGCCTCGGGAGCCTCTGGGGTTTTCTTGGGGCAATTTTGAGGGACAGGCTCGATATGTGAGTTCCCGCGCACCCTCTTGAGCCCGTCTTGGGGCCATTGTGGGCCTCTCCTGGGCTGTCTTGGGCTCCCCTGGGGCAGTCTTGGGACTCTCTTGGGCCGTCTGGGGCTCTCTGGAGTGCCTCATGGGTTATCTTGGAGCAATCTTCCGGGCTCTTTTGGACGTTGTGTTCGTTGCGAGGAGGAAAGCTGCGAGCATGCCAAGATTGCATGTTTTCCGCAGGGAATGGGATGATTGTTTCCCTCTCGGCTTTCCACTGGGAGCAGTCGTGGGCCGTCTTAGGGCCTCGTGGGACCTCTTCACTCCATCTTAGAGAGTCCGGGGGTCGCCTGGGCCATCTCGACGCGCTCTTTGATTGCCTCGGCGCTTTCTTTACGCTTTCTTGGGCCGTGTGGGGGCGTTGTGGAGGCTCTCTGGAGGGCCCCCGGGGTGGTTGACGAGCTCGTCCCCCCACTCCCATCCACCCCCCCCCCACCCCCCTCTAATGGGATTTTGGACCTTGGGGGGGGGGGAACGGGGGAGGGGGACAGCCAGATGTTTCACACTCCTTTTCATCCCCTGCAAGCGGGGGTCGGCGGATTCTTACCTCCCGCTTGTTGCCGCGGGGCTTGATTACTTTGTGTTCAGATCGCTCTTGGAGCGCCCAAGAGGGTCCCCAGAAGGCCACAGGACGGCTCCAGGGGGCCCGCATGACGGCCCCAGAGGCCTCCAAGAGCACCCCCAAGAGGGCCCAATAGTCAAATTCCTATCGGAAAACGTATATTTTTAGTATATACGACTTTCTCGTCTTCACGACGTCGAAGACGGTCCAAGAGTCCCCCAAGACCGACCTGCGACGGCCCAAGAGACTCTCAAGAGGCGCCCAAGACGGCCGAAGAGGGCGCCAAGACGGCCCAAGAGGCTCCCAAGAAGGCCCACGAGGGCCCCAAGAGGGGCCCAAGAGGGTGAGCCCGAATCGAAAATCGGAGCACCCCGCCCAAAGACGGCCCTAGGAGGCCCCAGGAGGCGCCCAAGAGGTCCCAAGAGGCCCCCGAGAGGCCCCCAAGACGCCCCCAAAGGCCCCCAAGAGGCCCAAAAGAGGCCCCAAGAGGACTCGAAACGGCCCGCGAGAAGCCTCCCAAGAGAGCCCAACGAACTTTCACTTCGTCTCCTTCTCAATACCCCGGCACGGTGGCGGGATGGACCGAGGGTCACTAGATTCTCCATCTCCTTATCCCGAATTCGGGTTACACAGCCCCGAGACAGCTCAAGAGGGCCCGAAAACGGCGCCAGAGGGATCCAAGAGGGCTTCATCTTACAGGCCTCTTGGACCGTTTTGGGGTTATCGCCGGTCGTATTCAAAATATAATGGGCCGTCTTGGAGCATCTGGGAGTGGCCAGAGACAGCTGGAGGCATCCTGGGAATTCCTGGGAGGGGTGAGGGATCTAGTCCGTTTGACCAGATCCCACCCCTGCAAGCCAGCCGGACCGAACCCCAAGGGGACGGCGGATAGCTCGGGATCTTGAAGGTGGACGCGGGGGCCGCGTGGTAACTGACCGCTTGCGCACAATACAAGTAATAGCGGTTCCGGGGCGTGAATCTGGCTGCTATTCAGCGTGTCCTGGTCGCCGATGCATGAACCCAGAGTACTTTGCAATGGGTCGTGGCCTCGGAGGCGCGTATCGCGTGTACTTTACGAGGGATCTGCGCCTCGGGAGCGCGAGCGTCGTATATTTTCGAGGGATCCTTGACTCGGGCACCGCGCAGTCCCCTCCTGTTCGCAAAAGCGTTCCAGTTTTGACGTCCCCATGTGATGCCACACCTGCAACGAACGTTCGAACATTCGCTTCCCGTTCTTGTCAGGTCAGTTTCTTACCTCCCGCTTGTTGCCGCGGGGCTTGATTACGCTTGTAGCATACAAGAAAACTCGTCCCCCGCCCCCCTCCCCCTCGGCCGTCAGCGGCAACCAGAAGGGGGGGATAGGTTTGGTAGCAAAGCGTGAGAGCTTTGTTTACCCTCGCAATTCGTTCTCTAGCATCGATTAGCGTCGATTAGCGTCTGGGAGTCGATGAGACAGCGCCGACTTAGCGCCGGTTAGCGTCGATTTGCGTCGATTTAGCGTCGATTGTCGTCGACTGGCGTCGATTAGCTTCGATTCGCAAGAGCCGGCAAGATGGTATGGGAGGCTCCCACAAGCTGCCACCGAAGATTGGTTCAGGGGGTGATGCATCGATCCCCAATCGACTATTGATCGCCGATAGGGGTCTGATAGCCTCACCCCGCCCAGAAACGCTCAGATTTGCCGTCGGGGCCCGTCGCCGATCAATCGGCGATGCATCGCCGATTCCAGGTCGATGTTGCTGCCCCTGAGCTCCAGCCCCCCCCCATCCTCGCCCCTCCGCCGGGCGGGCGCCCCGCTTCCCTCCAGTGTCTCTCAGACTCTTCAGTTGTTTCCGTCCGCTCATCTGCCCGCAGCCCGGGCTCGCGAGCAGAAGCGAGCCGTGACTTACCCGCGCCCGCCACTGGTGGCGCGGTCCTGTCGGAAGCGCTCCACCAGAAAACGAGGGGAGCGGGAGGCAGGGGAGAGCGGAACGAAACATAACATCAACATAAACAAAATCTCGGAGGTCCGCGCGGATTCCTTGGATCCGTGCTGGACCCTCCTCCCTGGCGCGCCGGGCGCGCCCGCCAAGGGGGTCCAGCGCGGATCCGAGAAATCCGCGCGGACCTCCGAGTTTTTATGTTTAAGTCATTGTTCGGAAACTGGTACGTGTACATTACCAGGTTGGCGGGCTGTTTTCCAATCCCAGGACTTTCTTGAGGGTCGGGGACAACGTCGGGGTGGTGTGGTGTATCTTTTCCCCCGTCTCCCAGGGAAATAACAAAACAAATTACTAGCCGGCCGCTCTGCGGTTGATCGGGAGTTTCTGTATATAGAAGAAGGTGCGTGCGCTTGTTGGCGAGGGTGAGGATGAGGTTCCTCCTCCTCCTCCTCCTCCTCCTCCTCCTCCTCCTCCTCCTCCTCCTCCTCCATCCTTCTCTTGCCTCCGTCTGTCCTCCTCCACCCCGCAGCTCCATCATCTTCTCCTCCTCCTCCTCCTCCTCCTCCTCCTCCTCCTCCTCCTCCTCCTCCTCCTCCTCATTCCTCCTCTGGGCACCTCCCCCGGGGCGCGGATCCACCGGATCTGTCCGGATCTGTCCGGAAACGGTGCCGGAGGCCGCTCTGGGCTCCTCTGGGCACCTCCCCCGGGGCCGGTTTTGTGAGGATGTCTCAAGCGAGGGCGCCGGTTTGGGATTCGTCCCCGGATCCAGCGGATCTGTCCGGAAACGGTGCCGGAGGCCGCTCTGGGCTCCTCTGGGCACCTCCCCCGGGGCCGGTTTTGCGGGGATGTCTCAGGCGAGGGCGCCGGTTTGGGATTCGCCCCCGGATCCAGCGGATCCGTCCGGATCCGTCCGGAAACGGTGCCGGAAGCCGCTCTGGGCTTCTCTGGCCACCTCCCCCGGGGCCGGATTTGCGGGGATTTGGGATTCGTCATCCAGATGTCTCAGGCGAGGGCGCCGGTTTGGGATTCGTCCCCGGATCCAGCGGATCCGTCCGGATCCGTCCGGAAACGGTGCCGGAGGCCGCTCTGGGCTCCTCTGGGCACCTCCCCCGGGGCCGGTTTTCCGGGGATGTCTGAGGCGAGGGCGCCGGTTTGGGATTCGTCCCCGGATCCAGCGGATCCGTCCGGATCCGTCCGGAAACGGTGCCGGAGGCCGCTCTGGGCTTCTCTGGGCACCTCCCCCGGGGCCGGTTTTGCGGGGATGTCTCAGGCGAGGGCGCCGGTTTGGGATTCGTCCCCGGATCCAGCGGATCCGTCCGGATCCGTCCGGAAACGGTGCCAGAGGCCGCTCTGGGCTCCTCTGGGCACCTCCCCCGGGGCCGGTTTTGCGGGGATGTCTCAGGCGAGGGCGCCGGTTTGGGATTCGTCCCCGGATCCAGCGGATCCGTCCGGATCCGTCCGGAAACGGTGCCGGAGGCCGCTCTGGACTCGTGCTCTTCGCGCCGGGGGTGAGGATGACGTGAGTTCCACAGAAACTCCCTCAAATAAACCAGCATCCCGTATACGCCAGGATCCGCTTTCTTGTTCGAGTTTCAGTGCAGGGCTGGAAAAAGCGTCGGTGTATAGAGCTCGGTTCCCTAATTGTTTGTCCCCCTAGGGAGACCAGCCCGGTGGCTCCCTCCCCCCCATGTGTCCTGTGCCATGTGTTTCGTGGCCTTGCCGTCGGCATTCCTACGGTCACGCTGCCTTCCAAGCGGTCTTGCATCCTCGCTCCTCGCGCGTGGATCCCGGCGGGGGACCGCTTGCGCCTGCAGCATGCAAGAAAGTGCCCTCCCGCCCCCTTTCTGCGGGCAAGCGGGCAAGACTTTGATCCATATCGAGTGCTCCTTGAACTCTCTTGCAAGTGGAGCCACAAGGCAGAGGCGCACCGGGTATTGACCAACATCGAGCTTCTGGCGGGCAGATTCTTGGTCCATCTCCACTGCGCCTCGGGTGTCTGGGGAAGGGAGCCCGACACTCCAAGCTGCAGTGGATATAGACATAAATCTTATGTCGGTCCCATCGCACTTGAGGACCACGTCCTAGAACTAGATTTGAGAACACAGAACAATAGCGAAGCAGTGTCTTCCCGACACGCCAGCGACCTGTCAAACGAGCATCGGCCCTCAGGGCACGACACGCTAAACATTAAAGTTGCCGGTATCGGTTTTTGAATTCAATATATAAGTTTTTCATTCAAAATACAAGTTCTCTTGTTGCTCGAGCTTCTATGAATTCGGTAAAACAAGTTTTCTTTTTGCTCGAACTTTTTTTTGTGGCCAGAGCTAAAATTGGCCGGAACATCACACCACATGTTTTGCTCGCACGCTCGCAGATGGCAACGGGGGGCGACCCACACGGGGGGGGAAGAACAAATTTCTAAAGGAGTCCTTTAGGGCCCCTTTTGGAGCCAGCAGGTGCCAAAAAGGGGCCCTCCAGGGCCCTTCTCTTCACAGACCCCCGACGTCGTGATTTTTGTTCGCAACGTTCACCTCTGGGGGTCTCCACCCCTGGGTGTCGAGACCTCCTGGGGTAGACGCTGCGCGAGCTCGCGTCCTCGCCCCTCGGCTGGGGCGCTGGGGGAGAGGGGGCCCTGGCCGAAAGGCGCCGCGCCCAGCGGCGCCATCGGCGCCGGCACCGCGCCGAGGGGTCTGCGCCTGCTGCCCCTGGTGCGGCAGGCGCGGGGGGAGCGGGGACGGGGAGGGCAGGGGGGAGGTGCCATCAAGGCCTCCTAGATGGGGTCGAAGTAGGAGGATAGCCTCGCATGTAGGCCTCCTCCTCCTCCTCCTCCTCCTTCTCCTCCTCCTCCTCCTCCCACTTCCCCTCCTCCTACTCCACCTCTCCGCCCCATCCACTCTACCCTACACCCTCGCCTCCTTTATGGCCTCCATGTAGGCCTCCTTTATGGGGCCAGAGGATGGCATCGCATCGGCGATGCGGCTCGATGTGGGGCCAAATTTTCTCCACGCCGACGTCGCCGAGCCGCCAGCGCATCGCCGATGCATCACCGATGCATCGGCGTTGCGGCGAGATCCTCCGACCCCATCTACTCGGACCCCATCTGGGAGGCTTCCATGTCAAGCGGTCGGTCATGGAGGAGTTGGCCGGACTGAGGCGTAAGATCGAGGTCGGTTCATGGAGGATGCCCCAGTGTGTTTCGTGTTCGTTGGATACTCTTGCGCGTCCTGGGGAGGGTACCTTTAGATGTTAGACGGAGGCTTGTATTTTCGAGGGGTGTTCTTCTGGCCCAGGTCTGACTGTGACTCAAGCCCAGAACCCCTCGCGTTGTGAGTAAGTCGCGACGGAGGGTTTTGATCGCTTTCTTCGGCCTCGAGGGGCAAGAACTGGGGACTGGGGCCCTAAAGGGCCCCTTTCGGGATACGTTCCTCACCCCCCCTGGGTCGCCCCCATTACCACCCGCCCGTGGGGGGGGGGGGGGGGGGAAGGTCGACCAGGAGGGGAGACCAGTATCCTGCCAGCATCCTCGGGGAGCGAATGCCGACATGGATGTAGGCTTTGGGAGGTCCGCCTGGCTTGCTGGGATCGCCGCTGGCCCCGCCTGGGGGGATCAGTCCAGTCGGCCAGCGGGGTCGAGGCCCGCAGGTGGGGGACAGGCATCGGTCGGGCGACGCCTGGACCTCCAGGAAGGGGGGGCCTCTCGCCGCCGCGGCTGGGCCCCGGCCCCCCGGAGAGGGGGGCAGGAGGCGCCCCGGGTGGGCCCTCGGGCCCGCCCGCTCCTCGGCCCAGGCGGTCGCCTTGGCCCGCCTGGGGTCGTCCGGCGCGGTCTGCCCCCTCCTCTTCCTCCTCCTCCTCCTCCTCCTCCTCCTCCTCCTCTTCCTCCTCCTCCTCCTCCTCCTCCTCCTCCTCCTCCTCCTCCGCCTCCGCCTCCGCCTCCCCCGTTCCTCCGTGAGGACTCAGACCTCGGCCCCGCCCGCTCCTCCGACCGCGGCCTTGGCGGCCCGCGCAGATGCGGCCGAGCGCTCGCCGCTGCCTGCCAGGCGCGTGGCCGTGGCGCCGCGGGGGGGGCCGCTTCCCCGTGAGGTGCGGGAGCGAGGTTCGCGGGCGATGTTTCTCCCCCAATCCCCGAGTTTCGCCCGAAAAGTCTGGCCGCTCAGAAGAATGGGAAAACCCTGGGATACACCCCAAGGGGGCTATTCGGACGCACCCCTAGTTAGGCCCCAAATTTCTGGTCCATTCGGAAACCCCACGAAGCCTGGGATAGGGGTCGACATATCCCCTGTTAGAGGTGCGGGCAAGAGCTGTGAGGTCCCAGCCTGCGTCAGCCTGGGTCACCAGAAGGAGATCTGAGCACCGAGGGAGCACCGAGACTGCAGGCTTGCACACGTCAAGCCCTGGGAGACGATGCTCGTTCGACACTCTGCTAGCGTGTCGGGCAGACACTGTTTAGATATTCTGTACGGATGCTCGAAAATATTCCGGGATGTGATCGTCCCGATAAGTTATGGATGCGTGGAGTTGGCGGATGAGCAGTTGGAGGAGGAGGTGGCGGGCGAGCAGGAGGAAGCGCAGGATGAAACGGAGGAGACTGGAAGTAGGAGGACGAGGACGAACAGCAGGAGCAGGAATGGGAGTGGAAGGGGCGGAAGGAGCAAGAAGTCCAGAGGAAGGCGGAGGGGAGGAAATGAGGGAAGCGACAACGATGGCAAAGAACGCGGATCCAGGACAGTGGTCCACGCTTGGGCGAGGGCGCCATTCTGAACGACGGGAGCAAACTGCCGATCCGAAACTCAGGCTCACTCTGCCGCGGGAGCACCGTTTTGAAACACCGAAAGCAGTGGGACTGGAAAGCCAAACCTCAAGGGAGAGGCATCCCCCTTTTGAGACATCGTGCGTAGTTGACCCTTCCGCGGAGGGGGCGGGATACCTCCCGGACGTTGTCAGGGGAGGGGGGACAGTAATATTCACATGGTGCAAGTGCGAAGGAGGATGCGGAGGACGACGAAGCGGGCGATGGGGAGGAGGATCCGGTCGACGGACGAGGCCCGGCCCGCTCACCGCCCCCGTGGGTGTGGACCCCCCCGGGCTGCCGGGTCCCCGCACGCGGCCAAGTCGGAGGCAGGCGGGCTGAGGCAACGTCGGCTCCCCCGCCCGGCCCAGACCCGCTGGAGCTCTCGGCCCCTGGGCCCCTGTCGGAGGAGGGAGATGCGACACCAACAGCACCAGGGGGGCACCAGATCGACAGGAGGTCCACGATGCCCCCCCGAGCTGGAGGCTGGGGATGTCTCGAGCGAGAGGGGGGTGCCACACCACCAGGGGGGCCCCCCTTGCTCCTCGCAGATCCTCGCCCTGTTGGTGTTGGTGTCGCCTTTCCTTGTTCCTACCCTGGGCCCCTCCCAGGACCCATCCCGAATCCGGATCTGTCCTTCGGGACGAATCCAGCCCTGGGGACGAGACGCCTTCCGGAGGCCCCCCGATGCTGGAGGAAAAACACGCCTATCAGGGAGGGCCGCCGCCGCCTTGCCTCTCGCCCTGGCCTCCGGCCATGCGAGTCCGAACGCACCAGGCCGCCCGGTGTGTGTGCGGTACGGTCAGTACACCCTCCCTCCCCCTCCCCCCCCTCCTCCCCACCCCCCTCCTCCCCTCCCTCCCCCCCCCCTCCCCTCCCCTCCCCTCCCCTCCCCTTCCCTCCTCCCCCCCTCCCACCCCCCCTCCCCTACCCCTCCCACCCTACCCTCCTGCGCCTCCTCCTGTCGTTCGTCGTCGTTGTCCTTCGCGTCGTCCGTCGTGTCGTGCCACCGGGCTCCGCCTGCGCTGGTGTAAAAGGCGTCCCGTGCGGCCTGCCTAGGTTACGTCTGGGTTTAAGTCGGGCCCGTCTCTCTACAGGATGAATCTTCAAAATCTAGTTTTTAGAAATAGTCTGGGGACGATTTGATTTGTAAGGCATCTTAAAACATTATGTTGGAGCATGAGCCCATTTCTTCATTGCTTCGGGCATGACGGGCGTCATGGCCCCCGCTCCCCCCCCCCCTGTGACGTGACGCTCCCCCCCCAGTGCGCTCCGGGCACTGCCGCCGTGCGTTTTGGGATCCGCGTAGGCGTCCACGTAGGAGTCCGCATAGGAATCTGGTCTGCAGTCGTCGTGGTCGTCGTCGTCGCTCGTGGCTTGTAGCTCGTCGCTCATAGTCGTCGTGCGCGCGGACGCGGTTGAAACCTGTTTTTCTTATTCCGTGCCGATGACGGCAATCATCTAGGGGAGGGGGAGGGGGTCGATGTCGTCACGTTTCGCGCCGGCGGCGTCTGGCAATGCCTCGGAATGACGGAGGACGGGTAGCGCCAGCATGTGGGTGGCGATTTGCACCACAACGCTTGTTTACACCACAGTACCTGCGTGCACCACAGCGCCTGTGTACACTATACCGCCGATTTACACCACAGCCGCCGCGGGCAACACACCGTCAGTTTGTGCCACCGTTCGTGCGGGCACAACAGCTCTCGTGCACACCACAGGGCTTGCGTACACCACATCTGCCGTGCGCAACAGAGCACCACTGTACACCACAATGCTTGTCTGCATTGCAATACCTGTGTACACCACGGCGCGTGCGTGCACCACATCAACCGTGTGCAACACAACATCATTGTGGCATATAGAATGCTATAACGAATCCCTATGACAAAATGGAGCGCAGGTGGATTCCACAGAAAACAGTATAACATAATCCTTGTGGACGACGGAGCGCCGCTGGAATCTACGAGTCCTCCCGAGTCCGCCCGCATCACCCTAACTCCTCCGATTTGCGTCCAGGAGGCTCGAGCTAAATTGGCCGTATGAGAACCAAGGTGACCAATTCAATAGACCATTCTGCGTTGCGCGCTGAGATGCGCACGTGCGCTGTAGCGCCATACCGCACGACATGGGGTAAAGAGAAGGAGGAGGAGGAGGAGGAGGAGGAGGAGGAGGAGGAGGAGGAGGAGGAGGAAGAGGAGGAGGAGGAGGAGGAGGAGGAGGAGGAGGAGGAGGAAGAAAAAGAAGAAGAAAAAAAGAAGAAGAAGAAGAAAAAGAAGAAGAAGAATAATAATAGAAGAAGAAGAAGAGAGAGGAGGAGGAGGAGGAGGACGAGGAGGAGGAGGAGGCGGAGGAAGAGGAGGAAGGAGGAGGAATGGGAGGAGGAGGAGGAGGAGGAGGAGGAGGAGGAGGAGGAGGAGGAGGAGGAGGAGGAGGAGGGGGGGAGGGGGAGGGGAGGAGGAATGGGAGGAGGAATGGGAGGATGAGGAGGAGGAGGAGAAGGAGGAGGAGGAGGAGGAGGAGGAGAGGAGGAGGAGGAATTGGTGGAGGAGGAGGAATTGGTGGAGGAGGGAGGAGGGAAGAACGTCACGGTCGATTATCAACGCTTTCCTGGCGTGGCGTCAAGTTGCCCGCAGCAGATCCTCATGTACATGCTCCTTTTACCTGTCCTATGCACGCAGGCATTGCGGTGTACACCAGCGCTGCGTTGCACGCGGATGCTGTGGTGTAGACGCTCGCTGTGGCGTGCACAGGCGCCGCGGTGCACGCAAGCATTATGGTGTACACATTCGTTGTGTTGCAAATGGTAGCTGCGGTGTACACATGCACACCAGCGCTGCAGTGTACGCAAGCACTGTTGTGTACACAGGCGCTGCATTGCACACGTTTGTTGCGGTGTGCCGTAACCATTTTGGCTCAATATGCTACGTCTCCCGCGAGGCGACGTGGATACCGCTAGTCCGCGGCCGTACCCTGCAGTTGTTGCCTCGGTCGAGCTGCGCGCTGCCGAGTGGTCTCGCTCTCCCCGGTTTTGCTCCAGGACATCTGGCCAGCGATGTCTTCCTGGAAGTGCGGTGGGTGCGGTTCCTTCAACCCGCAGGGGCAGGCCAAGTGCGCGTTCTGCGAGCAGGGGCGGCCCTGGCGTTACTGTTCGCAGGGTCGCCGCCGCGGAGGGGGCGGCAACGGCGGCGGCTCGGGCGGGGGCAGAGGCGGCCAAGGAGGTCGGAAGCCCTCGGCGCCGTTGGCTCGGAGTGCCGACGGTCAGCCCCCCACCACCAACGCTTGGCACCCGCCGCGCGTGGACGACAAGCAGCCAGCGCGCGGTCGAGTTGCCAGCCGAGAAGTGGGAGACCGCCAAGGAGGTCTTCACGCAGGCGCAGGTCCACAAGGTCGAGGCCAGGAGGGCTGCCCGTCCCAGCGGCCTCTGCGCCGCCCGCGAGGCCACCACGGAGTTCGAGCGCACCGGCAAGAAATTCAAGGCGGAGGAGGGCAAGGAGCAGCGCGGCCGAGCTGCTCGAGAAGGTCACCGCCCTCAGCACCTCGGGCAAGGACCCCGCAGCCCTCGTCAAGGACCTCTTCGAGCAGGTCGCGGCCTTCGCCAAGGCCTCAGCTGCACCGCCAGCTGCCGCCTCCGCCGACGTGCCCATGGGCGACGCGGGCCCGCCAGGAGGAGAGGCGGCTGCCCAGCCGCAGCAACCCGCGGTCCCACCGGCAGCGGCGCAGGTCGGGCTCAAGCCCGGGGTGGGCGCCATCCGCCTCAGGGTGGTCCGGTCTGCGGCAGACCCTGCTGGCCTTTTTGCTATCACTACTGACGGTGAAGAGCGCAAGCGGCTCGGCGACGCGATGGCCCTCATGCGCGAGCACGTCGGCAAGAAGTTCCGCGGCGGCCCTGGACCCGCAGGCTCACGACAGCCGACCAGGAGAGCTCGGCCCAGATCGGGGCCAGGACCCCACGCCGAGTGCGGTGGGGCAGGCGCCCGCGACCGCAGGCGCGGTCGGCTCGGCCCGCGGCCAGGGCCCCGCGCCACCTCCCAGCGAGCGGGCCTCGGAGGAGGCCGCGAGGTCCCGCTCCCCACGGGTCGGCCGCCAGCAGCGCCAGCCGTCGGCGGCCCCAGCGGTGCCCGGTGGGGGCGAGCCCGCCGCCGAGGAGGGCCCGCCGCGGGCGCGCGACCCCCTCGGCCACATCGTGCAGCGCGCCTTCGGCTATTTGCTGCGCGCGCGGTGCCACGCCTACGCCAGGGAGCGCCCCGTCAGCGTCAAGGCCCTGGCATCCCAGTGCGCCCCACACGTGGGCGCGGCGGGGCGCGTCCGTCGGCTTCGGGCCGACCGCGTTCGCAGAGGCCTGCACCCCACCAGTTCGGCGCGCCTCGCGGACGACGCGGCGGCTGGCGAGTCACCAAGCCTCCTGAGCGCGGCCGCCCCCGCTCCGCGGCCGCTCTGGCCGCGCTGGCCCCTTTTCGGCGCCACCAGCGCGCCGCCCGCGCCGCGGCCCACGCGTCGTCGGCGGCTGCGGGCCTCCGCGCGCCCGTGGCGCGCGCGGGAGGCGTCAGTCACCGCCGTCCTCCGGGGGCTTCCCCCCCCAAAAAAAAACGGTTGTTGCGGTGTACGCAGGCGATGTGGTATACACGCGCGCCGTGTTGCACGCGAGCGTAGTGGTGTACACAGGCGCAGTTGGGGCATATCACCACTTACATGCTGCTCGCGTCGTCGTCGTCACGCGTCGCTCGTCGTTCGTCGTTCGTCGTGTCGGTCGCGCTCGGGCGCGGCTGCGGTGCCGGAGCCTCACGGCGGGAGGGGGGGGGGGGCGTTGCGTCATCCCCCCCCTCGCCCCCCCCTCCCCTCCCCATGACGCCCGTCATCGCCGAACATAAAGAACCGCGGTCCATTGTTTGGATTAGTTTTAAATTGTCCGTCAAGATCTGCCTGTAGGGGGACATGCCCGGCCACCTTCCCCGGGGGGATGCGAAGGCAGTCGTATTGCGAGCGCCGCGGTCTGGGCCAGAGCGGTGGCCCTTCTTTCCAGGTCGGCAGCGGGAGGGCACGAGGGCGCGGATGCAATCTCGCCTCATCGTTAAGTCGGGCGTGTCCTTGTACAGGAGAAACATCCAACAATAGTAAACAACCAGTCTGGGGAACACGTTTAAAAATTATTCTTGATCATTTTGGAGCATTTTTTGATTATTTGCTTTTCATTCACAATCCGCCTGTAGGGGGAAATGGCCGACATAACTTCAGCGGGGCGCGATGTACGAAATTTCGTGGCCTACAGCGGAGACCCACGTCAAGAAACACATTGCTCGCCTCCAGTGTGCACTGGGTTTATTTGGTTTCGATGGTTTTGCGATGGAGAGCGCGACGGTCCAATCCGGAAAAATCGACGGACGTCCTGGTGTCTCAGGGCTGGATGCCTCGTGGGAGGTATTCTGTGGTCGGCCCCCCGCTGTACGTGGCCCACGGTCGAGAAGCTTGGCATCGCTCGGACGCGTGCATGTTTCCTTCAGCGAGGACCGTCGAGGAGCATCCTCGACCATCTGGCGAAAAAACCACGCACGAAACCAAAAAAAAAAACAGAAAATGGACGTCCGAGCGATGCCCAGGAAGTGCCCCGCCGCTGCCAAGGGCCACGCCTCGAGGGAGGGGGCCGCCCGCCGCCGCGCCAGGGGAGCCCAGCCGCGGCGCTCCCGGGGGCCGGGCGGCGCTCCTGCGCGCCGCGGGGATCGAGCAGGCCGCGGCGGGGGGTCGTTCGAGGACTCGTCCTCCTCCTCCTCCTCCTCCTCATCCTCCTTGTTCTCCTCCTCCTCCTCCTCCTCCTCCTCATCAACATCATCATCATCAACATCATCATCATCATCATCATCATCATCATCATCATCCGTAGCCACTTTGGCTCAAGAGCCTATCTCGCAGGCCTCGGCCCCCTCTACCCCTCTGCTGCTTGCGGCCCTGTCCATGGTCCCTCCCTGCTTCGCGGATTCGAGCTACGTGTTTGTTTTTGTCTTCATACCCTTGGTGATCTTCTCCTCACGGTTTGCAGATGCCCCTCAACCAGGCACTTGGGGTTTTGCGCACTCATGGGAAGCGAGCTCGAATATCGACTCGGACATGCGCTGAGTTTCGCGACGCGTGTGAGTCGATCTTGCGTCCTCGGGATTGCCAGCGCGGAGCTGTTCCCTACCGTGCTCCTCATGATCTTGTCCATCGGCGGGTTGTTGCGCTACGAAGGGGTGTACTTCTTCAATATGGGCTGGAAGTTCTTCATGGTGTTCCTCACCGCCGTTCTCTTCATGACATGGTGTGCCTGGCCGCCGATCGAGGCATCCTCCCAGGAGCGGTTCTATATGAAGTTGAACGTGTCGTGCGACAAGCCAATGCCGCCCGACATCAGCGTTGGCGAGCTACCACGGCTGGTGGTGTGAGGTGCTCTTCAGCTTTGCGTGCTGCTGCCGCGGAGTTCGTTCCAGGGCTCCCCCTGCTGTTCTCGGACGAGGTGCTTGCATGGTGCTTTGAAGCCGCTGGGGCTCCGGAGTATGGGAGTGGTCATGTCGCCCGTGGTGCTCTTCCTGGTTCTCTTTTCGATCTTCCTGGTTCTCATGCCGATTCATTCCCTGAACTTGATCTTGTTGTGGATCGTGCTGATTCTCTTCCTGATCTACATGGTGCTCGAGATCTTCAGGAAGCTGGTCGTCCGCCTCTGGTACCCGCTAACCCGGAGCATGCTCGTCTTGGGGTACCTGTTCGCGGGGACCTCTTCGGATGCTCTTCCTGATATTCCTGGTGTCCGTACTGCTGCTCTTCCTGAACCTCATCTCCCTGGTGCTCTTCCTGATGCTCCTCATGATCCTCCTGGTGGTCGTGCCGATTCTCTCCCAGCGCCTGATCGTGCTGATCTCCTTCCTGTACCACCTGGTGCTCGATATCTTCCTGTTGATCCCACTCTCCGGGTGGAGCGTGCATTTCTTCGTGCGCCTCACGTGGAACCTGGCCCGTATGTTGGACATGGTTCTCGTGTTCCCCAGCCTGGTCTTCTGGAGCCTCAAGTGGAACATGCTGGCCCTCATCTGGATCCTCCTTGTGTGCGTGACCTTCCTGATGATCGTGATCTACGTGAAGACCAGGAGCCTGATCGTCATGGTCCTGATCCTGTTCCTCCAGAGGTTGGCCTGGACCCCGCTCGCTTGCAACGTATGTTTGATGACATGAGTGAGAAGATTTGCGTATGCGTGGATCGTGTGCTTGTGTCTTCTGAAAATAGTGGGCTCCCTGGTATTCCCGAGCTGGCAGCTGGTCCTGTGTTTCTTGCTCATCGTTCCGAGCCTCTTCACGTTATTCCTGAAGATGTGGATGAATGTGTCTCTCGCGAGGGCTCTGATTCTTCGGCTATGCGTTCGTCATTGACTCCTGCGGGGTCTAAACGAGTATCTGCTGCTGAGCTGGAGCGACTTCGGCAATTTCGTCGTAATATTGGGATCTCCGATGAGGAAGCCCCGCGGTGGGGCAATTTTGGTCCATTGCGTGCCTCCTCCTCCTCATCCTTCCGTTCAGCCGCCCATTCGATAAATCATTGGTTGTATGACGATGCCAATACCCATCACTGGGCCGATGCATTGTTCGACATAGGTTGAGTGGGATACGGTGTGGTGGCTTACCCTCTACTTCGGTTTCGGCCAGCCCCTCTACTTCATGGGTGTCACTGGCATCTTCAACATGGCGGGACTGGCCCACCCTATACGGGCCTACGGAGGACACTGGTGCGGTGGACCCTGGGGAAAAAATCATCATCATCATCATTGTCGACCTCCTCATCCTCATCCTCCATCCTCATCCTCATCCTCAAGCTCCACCCCTTATCCTGATCCTGCTGCTGCTCCTCCTCCTCCTCCTCCTCCTCCCGGTCCTCCTCCTCCGTCCTCCCTCCTCCTCCTCTCCCTCCTCCTCATCCTCCTCCTCCTCCTCCTCCTCCTCCTCCCTCCTCCCTAGTCCTCCCTCCTCCTCCTCCGGCCTCTCCTCCTCGCTCCTCCTCCTCCCTCTCCTCTTCTCCTCCTCCTCCTCTCCTCCCTTTTTCTCCTCCTCCCCTCCTCCTCCTCCTCCTCTTCCTCCTCCTCCTCCTCCTCCTCCTCCTCCTCCTCCTCCTCTGGCATTGCCAAGTCCTCGGGACGTGGTGATTGGCAGCGCTGGGAGCGGAAAGCGCTCACACGTTGTGATGGTTGGGGCATTGGACCCGCATGTGCGCACCTGGCGCTCGCGTTGTGAACAAAATCACGACGGAAGGTTTTTGACTATGTTAGGCCCCGGGCGGCCTCTCCCAGGTCTCGGGACCGTCCAGGGGGAGGGGTCGGGACCTCTGGGGGTCGACGTTGTGAAACAGTCACGCCGTCGGGGGTTTGGGGTAAAAGAACCGGGGCAGCCGGACCGAGATACAAGGGCGAGGTCGGTTCGGGGAGGGTACCTGTCCGTTGTTCGTGCGTGTTGGATGTTCTCATCATCCTGGGGAGGGCACTCTCGGATAATCTGTATGTTTTGGCTGGCGGACGGCTTCATGTTCTTGAAGGACTTCCCTCTTTCTGAAGTCCGACTGTAAAAGAACCCCGAATCTTAATAACACAATGAAGAGGTAACTTGACGTAGTCCTGTGCCCGCTTAGGCGCACTGAATCTGGGCGGTTTGGTCTGATCCATCTGCCGAAGAGAACACCAATCTCTGATGCGTTGGGCCTCTTAGCTTGGGTCCGCTCCCATAGGGTCAGGTGTCCTTTAATTGCTGATCACGAGTCTCCCCGCAGTCTTGGAGGAAATGTTGGTTTTGAAGGGTGGGTCGCTTCGGCATGCGTTCCAGCAGCAGCGCCTCTCTCGGCCTCCAATCCCAGATGGAGGATCCGAGCAGGTGTGGTCGGAGGATCACGCCGCATTGCCGACACATCGCGTCGCGTGATTCCTATGGGTCGTGCCCCAGCCCGTGTCCATTGGTACGCACAGAGGGGAGGTGATGAGGATGAGGATGAGGATGAGGATGAGGATGATGCTGATGCTGACGCTGACGCTGATGCTGATGCTGATGCTGGTGATGATGATAATGAGGAGGAGGATGATGATGATGATGCTGAGGAAGAGAAGGAGGAGGAGGCGGAGGAGAAGGAGGAAAACTAAAACGAAGAAGAATAGGAGGTTGAAGAGGAGGAGGAGGAGGAGGAGGAGGAGGAGGAGGAGGAGAGGAGGAAGACACTCACTGGGACAGTGGCTCTCGTACCTTTGCTGTCACGCGGTATCCGCCCCCCCCCCCTTTGCTCCCTACTTGCATCTGCTGCGAAGCATAATTCAGCTCACTGTGTACAGCCTTTTGAGGAGGCTGCAGGCCGCCCCGGTTTAGACCAGGACGTGGAGGCTCTTTTTGCGCCGCTCGAGCCGTTGCTTAACGGGCAGTTCACGGATCAGGACAGGGTCTGTTTCGGACCAGTCGGATCCCTTTCCCTTTCCTCCTCCTCCCTCCCCTCTTTTCAAATTATTGTGCACTCTGCGAATCGGAGCATTCTCTGTGGTAGGTAGCGAGCGAGCGAGCGAGAGGAAGAGTCGGAGGAGGAGGAGGCGGAGGAGGAGGAGGAGGAGGCGGATGGGGAGCAGGAGGAGGTGTGCTGCCTTTGCGCCGTGCTTTGGCATGCATCCACTGGGACGCACTATGTGTGATTCCTCTGGGTCGTGCTCCAGCGCGCATCCACTAGGACGCACGGAGGAGACAGATGATGAGGACGGAGACGAGGACGAGGATCATTCACACTCAGGCTCATTCGCAGTCAGTTTCAGTCGCACTTCTTCGCAGATTGCGACGATGCCTCCGCCGAAATGCTGGTTTCAGCACCCCACGGGGGAGCGGCCAGGGGGTATTTCACGGGCCCGTTCGCGGCGAAATCATGTGGATGTCTCAGGCGGTGTGCATGTTTTGGGTTTGCTTGTTTTCGGAACAGATTGCGAATCTGTCTCTGGCGATTTCCTGGGTTCAGCACCCCAAGGTGGGGCCGCACGGGTATTTCACGGTCCCGCTTCTTGTGGATTGTTTCGAGCGGTTTGTTTTTTGGTTGTTTGGATATGTTTGGATTCGGAACAGGTTATGAGGATGTCTCTGGCGACTTGCTCGCTTCAGCACCGCAAGGAGGAGCCGCCACTGGGTATTTCAGAAGCCCGTCCGCGGCCAGATTTTGGTGGTTTGATTCGCTGGTTTGGTGGTTTCGTCTTGTCTGGGCGTTCGGGCCAGAAAGCGAGGACGTCTCATGCGATGTCCTGGCCCCAGCACCCCAAGGCGGGAGCCGCCAGGGGGTATTTCACAGGCCCGTTCGCGGCCTCAGTGTGGTGACGACCTGTTCGATTTCGGAGCAGGTCGCGAGGATGGTTCGGGCGATTTTCCCAGCGTCGGCAGCTGAAGGGCTGGCCACCAGATGAGAAAGTCACGGGCCCGCAGGCGGGTTGTCTGCTCGTGTGTCCTTTCGGGGCTGGTTTCGAGGGTGCCTCGAGCGAGGCGCTGGCTTCAGCGCCCTGAGGGGGAGCCGCCGGGGCGCCATCGGGTATTTCACGGGCCCCGTTGGCGGCCAGATTGTGGGGAGGGTTCAGACGGTGTTCCTGTTCGTTGGCCTCGAGCCCTGTCTGTGCAAAGCAGGTTGTGGGGATGCCTCGAGCGAGGCGCTGGCCTCAGCACCCCAGGCGGCCAGACCGTAGGGATGCACTGGACGAGGCGCTCGGTGCCTGCACATCTGATTCCTGTCCACTCCGAGCCCCATGATAATTTCGATGCAGGGAGAAGGGCGGTCGCGACGACGGAGGAGGGAGGACGGAGGGGGAAGGAGGAGGACGGAGGGAGAGGGAGAAACCAAGAGGGAGGAACGAAAAAGGGAGGGGGCACGACGAGTAGCGAGGGGAAAGAGAGGGTAGGGGGCCTGCTCACCGCCAGCCTCCTTTGCCTGTGAATTGTCGCCGTCGCTGTCCCTCACCGTAGCCGCCGCCGGCGTGGTCGTCGCACTCGGCGTCCCCCTCGAACTCATTCGCACCCAGACGCCCACGGCCAGTCGCTCACAGCGGGACGTGCCAGGCGGTGGGCCGCGACTGCTCACGTCCTGCTCGGGGAACCGATGCCCCCGGACCCCAGGAGGCCCTGGACCCCGGGATATCTTCGGCCCTGGGCCAACGGGGGGGGGCCATGCAATCACGTGAGGGATTTCGGACATTTCCTTGTCTCCCAAAGATAATGCAGTTGTCATCTCTTGGCTCGGCGGAAGTCGGCGGGAGGTCGGCGGAAGGATGCGGACTCAAAACATTTCATTTGTGGGACGGAGGGCGCGGCGAGGAGGGGCGGATGCGGAAGTGAAACATGTATTTTGGGGGCCAAGAGATGCAACTAATATTAGTTATCGAATTTCCGGAATCTTTAAGTGTGTCCATGTGAGCGACGCAAAAATAAAACAGACGTTTGCGCCGACATTGGCGAGCAAGTTGCCCGCGTACGGTCGCGCGCGAGCGCCCTCGCTTCAAATGTGGTGTGACGCGCCCGCAGCCCGCGTAAACCACCGCGTAAGGACATAATTATGCCATCTCGCGTAAAACCCGTTGTTGATCGTCGTCCATGTGAGATTGTTTCTTGTGGCCCTTGGGAGACTGGGGACCCCAGGCGCTGGATATCTGCACGATGTGGCCTCGGAGACTCCGGCGCCACTCTCGCCGCCGTTGCCACTGCCATTGCAACGCCCCCGCCCCCCGGGCTTTCGGCCGCCCCCGTCAAGGCGGACTTCGCGGGCTCTGGAGCCCGGCATCGGTGCGCTGGTCGCCCTCGGGAGGAGCCACGCTCCAAAGGCCAGGCGTTCCCTCTTCGAGGGACAGAAGGGCACGAGCATAATCTTTCGGAGGATTGCTTGGATCTGCGGGGATGCGGAAGAAAACACTCCGGGGATACGCCACAAGCAAGTGTTCGGAAACTGGAGCATATACATTACCAGTGGCGGGCGGTTTTTCAATCCCAGGACTTTTGAGGGTCGGGGACGACGTCAGGGTGGTGTGGTGTATATATTTCCCCCGTTTTCCTGGGGACACAACGAATAATGTATACACCAGGATCCCGTATACACCAGGATCAGCTTTCCTGTGCAAGATTCAGTGTGACGCCAGACACAGGCGTCGGTGCATAGAGTTCGGTTCTCTAAGTGTATGTGTGTATATATATATATATATATATGTATGTGTGTGCGCGCGTTCCTGGTCGCTCGCGCATTTGCTGCTTTACCACCTTCTCCGCCCTGTCGCCGCGCGCAGGGACGCTTGGCCCAAACAAGTTTGCGTGTGTCTGTGTATGTAAGCGTGCGTGTGTGTGTTTACAGTATGTGTGCGTGTGTGTGTGTGTGTGTGCGTGTGTGCGTGCGTGCGTTTGTGTGTATGTGTATGTCTGTGCGTATGTGTATATGTGTGTGCGTGTGTGTGTGTGTGTGTGTGTGTGTGTGTGTGTGTGCGAGCGTGCGTGCGTGCGTGCGTGCGTGCGTGTGTTTTGCCGCAGCCCCGCCTGTTTTGTCCTGCAATTCCAGCGTGTTGATTCCGCATCCCCACGATTATGTTCCGCATCCCCGGGTCCAGCGTGTATGTTTTTGTTTTCTCTGATCGCCGGCGGGCCCTCGCACGGCCGAGGAGGTCGCAGGCGCCCCCCCCCCCCCCCCCCGCGCAGGCGTTCGAGCGGGTGTTGCCTCGTTTGAAACAGCTGTTCAAAAAGGTTTCGGGTGCGGAACATGTCAGAGGATACGGTTTCTTCAGATGTGTATTTGCGTGGGCAGTGAACCCGCATAGCAAGGATGAGCAGCTTCCCAAGGTTTGCCTTGCATCCCCTCCCTTCGGCCAATCTCTGGCCATTTTCGCTTGACGCGCCCGGCTCGCAAAGTGTCGGCATGGCCTTCCAATGCTTTGGTATCCTTATTGTGCGTCCTTAGTGTACGGGGTGACTGCATACAGATGTGTATCTGTGTATAGTCCAGCAACCAGAATCCCCTGGCAGGGTATACAGTCAACCCGTATAAATAGGACGCACGGTTAGGATGCATGTTTTTGGAAGGCCATGTTGATGTTTTTCCAGTTGGGCTGGCCAGCGAAAGTTGTCAAGGATGGTCCGGAGGGGAAGGACGCAACGGTAATTTTGGAAAGTTGCTCACTCTTAGAGGCTGGAACGAAACATGACCTGGTGTAGGTCGAGGCTGGTCGAGATCATAGGTCGAGGGCAGTGGGCGGGAGATGGCCGGATGTTCACATAGGTCGAGGCCAGTGGGCGGGAGATGGCCGGATGTTCACCGAGCGCGCTCCACTTCGGGCGGTTGGTGCAAGCAATGGGGGGTGACCTATCTGGGGGCTGAAGAAAGGGCCATGGGCCCTTTGGGGCTCCGTTTGGGCCCCTGCTGCCTCCAAAAGGGGCCCTCAGGGGCCCGGGATAAACGCACAGACACACACACACACACGAGTGTCGATGCCGAAGAAACAATATAGGGAGTAGGGGGAATGGGAGGGGAAGACTAACATCCAGAAGACATGAGGAAACGATTGGGCCACTGCCCTACTTGGCAGGGGGTGTCGCAATTATGTCATCTCCGTGCCTCGATGTAGTGGAGCTTCCATCCCCCGCGGCGGATCCAGGCCATTTGCGCGCAGTTTCCCTGAGAGTAGTGGGACGCGCTCGTCTAGACGTAAAGCGGTGAGGCATCGGAACGCCGCGACCGCTCGTTTGTTTTGGCGACTGCGGTGTCTAGAGACCAGTGCCGTCGTCGTGACGACACGAAGCTGCCGCATGGGCACTGCGTTGTTTCAGGCCACGTGTGTTTGAATGGTAGGTTGTCACCCTCGTCGGGGGAAAGTGGAGCCAATGCCCTCGGAGCACGTGGACAACATTGAGCACAGAGCGAGTACGCAAGGCTGTTTGAAACGACGGTCCACAATAATGCCATTATCCAGGCGATCAAGCGCGATGTATAGAAACAGAGGGCCATCTCGGACAGAGAGAGTTCGATTGGGATAGTGTCCTCGAGATTCTGCACAAGTGCCTTTCACACCGAGTCCTTGCGCTTCCTCCTGCTTCCCTCCGTAGGCCGTCTCGGATCGTCTCCAGGCATCGTGAAGGGTGCTCCCACTGTGACAGTGCAGGTTTAAGACTGCTGGAGCCTGGATCACCTCGAGGAGGATGACCCCATCGGTCGTGTCACCGTCAATCAGTGGGCATCGAACGCACATGCGCCCGTGGATTCTCTTGGCCCTCCCAGCGGCCTCTCAGGGTTCCATTGGTGCCTATAGCACCTGTAGACTTTACAGCGGCTCCAGATCTTACATGGACTCTGGACTCCAACTGACTTCAAAGGGGCCATGTGACCTCCAGGGGCGTTCCAGAGCACCAGGGAGGATGAAGAGGAGGAGGAGGAGGAGGAGGACGCGGACGAGGGGGAGGAAGAGAAAGAAGAAGAGGAAGAGGAGGAGGCCAGGCGAGCGCGCAATGTCGGTCTGGCGGGGCCGGCCCTGCGAAGGCGGCGCGGGGGGGGCGGGGCCCTCAGGAGATGCGTTGTGAGCAGGAGCAGGAGTCGTGTGAACTACACCTCAGGCGATGCTTAAGAAAACTTAAGTTTTCGGCCAGAGTCTCGATCATTCTTAACGTTTCAATGTAAATCTTAAGATTTTAATGGAAACGTTGGGTTTTTCTTCAAGTTCTGAGACTTTGAATTTCTTAACCCATGATTTCTTAAGCATTTCGCAGGGTGTACAGGGGCGTTCCGGAGCACTGGCAGAGCTGTCCCAGCAGGGGGAGGCGCAGTGGGGCTGTCCTCTCGCACCACTTGTGCCGCCCTCGCGCGGCGAACCGTTGTCGGCGTCACTGCTGACGTCGCCGTCGTCGTCGTCGTCGTCGTCCTCCTCCTCCTCGTCGGTCGTCGTTGTCGTCGTCGTCCCTCCACCCCGCCGTCACGGCTTTCTTGGAGCTCCAAGGTGTCTGCCGAAAGTCTTGCGCAGGCCTATTACCCAAAGAGCAGCGGTCCAGAATGTGATGCATCTACGCTGCCATGCTTCAAGTGACGCCGCGTCGTTTGTTCCGACGCGCGGCTTCGCGTGTTGGGGAGGGTGCCGCGGCCACCAGGGAAAACCCAGCCTCGGACGCGGTGGGTTTGCCGTGGGGTTTGCCGTGGTGCCGGCCTCGTCAACCTGGGGCGCGGGACGCAGGGTTTGGGGTGGGATTGCCGTGGTGTTGGCGTCGTCCATTTGGGTGCGTCTAGGACGAACGGCGCGGCGACAAGTGCTAGCGGTCTCTGAAGAGAACGTCCGTAGAGCCAGTTGACCTCCAGCCCACATTTTTTAAAAATTCGTAGACCCCCAAACATGTTACGGCCCGCTTTCACCCCCCAGCTGGGGCCGACCAGCGCCCCACATATTCCGGGGGCTGCCAAAGAATCCTACGGACGCCTCTGAAAAGGCGGCGGCGAAGCGGGACGTCCCACGAGTTTTGCCCACTTGCACCACCCGCTCGCGGCGACAGGGCTGCCACAGGGCTTCCACTTTCAGACCTCCACCTCCGCTGCGATGCCGAAGACGCCCTCATGCTCCCCCGAGTGGGCCGTTGGATTTGGTCGCCGAGGAGGTGCCTCGTCGTCGCGACTGGTTTCGGCCCCAAACGCTGGTCCAGGGGGGCCGGCCCGCAGAGACACTGCCCGCGCTGAATTTCTGGCAGCGCACAGTCAACGCGCCTCGTAAGGACGCGCGCCTTCGTCTTGTGTACCCTTGCGTCCTTGTCTCTACTGCCCGTCCTCTGCCGTTTTCACTGGTCGCCCTTTGCGTTCTTGCTGCCCGTCCGTGAGCCCCTGGGCCCCGCATTCCACCGCCGACCCGAGGGTCGAAGGCAGAGGCCCAGGGAAGTCTCTGCGAACCAGACAAAGGTCCGCCCGGGCCCCGCCAGATGCCGCGGCGGCGGCGGCGGGCCCTGCTGGGCGGCGGCCTCCAGGGGTCGGCTGCACTTCGGAGTGACCTTTCGCCAGAGTGGCCTCTGGTTCCCAGCACGCTGGGGTCCCCAGAGGACTGAGGGCGATGCGAAAGCCGCGTCCTGCGCTCTCGGGTCCGGCCTTCCAGCGGCCCCCGAGAGTCGCGCACCAGAGGCCACTCAGTGCGTGGGGCCACTTCCGCACGCAGCCGCGAGTGCTCTGTGTCCCTGACACCCGCCGTGCCTCCTACGCGTTTTGGCTGTCGCCGTCTTGGCCCGGGCTGGCTCCGCGGGGCCGCAGGGGCGCGCCGCCGCTCGCCCGCCGCCGCTCGCGCCCCTGGTATCGCCCGCTCCTTGGCATCGCGCAGGCGTTTTTTTTTTTTTTTTTTTTTTGTTTCTCCTCCGGCGAGGACCATCGAGGAGCTCCAGGCCTCCTGTACGGGGTGTGAGGATCGCGCCGCATCGCCGATGCATCGCCGATGGGTCGACGTCGCCGATGCATCGCCGACGTCGCCGATGCATCGCCGGTGCATCACCGATGCATCACCGATGCATCGCCGATGCATCGCCGATGTATCGGCGATGCGGCGCGATCCTCCGACCCCGTCTACTCCGACCCCATCTGCGATTCCTCTGGTATTTTTTTTGCTCCTCAGCATCGCTCGGGCGTGTTTTTTTTTTTCTTCTCCTCGGCGAGGACCCTCGAGGAGCACCCACGAGACAAGACCCTCGAGGACCCGCGAGGACCCTCGAGGAGGACCCTCGAGGAGGACCCGCGAGGACCCTCGATGAGCACCCTGGATCATCGGGCGACAAGAGCACGCACGAGAGCCAACGACGCACGGGGAACGCACGCCCGACGCCCGACCGCTCTTGGGCTGCGGTGGGCCTCGCCTGGCGGCGCCGCGCTCGCCCCGGTGGCGCGCTCGCCCCTCCCGAGTCATGGCGGGGGTCTTCAGCCCTCCGGCCCGGCTGGGCGCCCGGGAGCGCACGGAGGGCGACGGGCCCAGCGCGCTGGCCAGGTACCTGGACGAGGAGTCGGGGAGCAGCAGCAACCACGACAGAAGCATAAGAACTCCGGAGGTCCGCGCAGAGTTCCCGGATCGGCGCTGGAGCCCCCTGGCGGCGCCTCCTGCGCCGCACCTGGCGCGCTCCGCGCGCCAGGGAGGAGGGTCCAGCGCCGATCCCCGAAGTCCGCGGAGACCTCCGAGTTTTTATGTTTCTGTCATTGCCTGCTCCACCAAGGAGATCGGGAAGGCGGTGGCGAAGTACGACGAGCTCTGGGCGGTAGAGGACCCCGAGGAGAACCCGTACAAGTCGAAGTACCTGGCGCGGGCCCTCTTGGAGGCCGCCGTGCGGGAGGTGGAGCAGCTGCTGCCTGCGGCCGCCGACGACGCCGAGGCAGAGAGGGGGCGAGAGATGCTGGCGCGGCTGTCCCTCTTCCTCGGCAAGAATCTGTACTTCTGCGAGGAGGTGCCAGGCGCGGAGCGCCACTTCACCCGGGCTCTCGAGGGGTACCTGCGCTCGCCCCTGCGCCAGGATCCAGACCGCTTCTGCTACATCCAAGATGCGCTCAACCAGATAGGCATGCTGTGGTGCAATCGGCACGGGTTCAGCGAGGGTTTCAATTACCTCCGGCGGGCTCAGATCATGTTCGTCAACCGTCCGGCCGTCGTGCGAGAGCAGAGGGAGGAGCGCGCGAACGACCACTACACGCTGACGATGTTCTACTTGGCGCAGGCGTACGGCCACCTGCAGAAGCCGGCGCTCTCCGCGCGCTTCTGCGCGGAGACCATGGCCCGGCAGCTGGAGCACAATTCTCCCGAGCGGAGGAGCAAGGAGGCCCTGGAGAGGGACCCTTTTGACTGCAAGGACTGGGTGAGGAACTGCTGCTCGCTCTCCGACTTCTTCGCCAGCGAGTGCATGTTCTGGACCGCCGAGTACCTCCTGCACGCGGCCTGCGTCATGTGCCAGAGGTGCGGGGAGATCTGCGGCCTGGAGCCGGACGGTCTGGCCGAGCTGCACGCGGAGTTCAGGAGGGGAAAACCACACACAGACACAATGAATCGTCAATCCCCCAGAAATGTTTGGAAAATATGGGAAGTGGGGGGGGGAAGACGGCAATCCAGAAAATTATCCCAGTGCGACCCTACCTAGAAGTTGGAGCCCGTAGGAAAGCAGCATTAGTTGCTATGCTATGCTATGCTATGCCATGCTATACTGCGCTATGCTATGCTATGCTATGCTATGCTATGCTGCGCTATGCTATGCAATGCTGGGCTATGCTATGATATGCTGTGCTGAGCTATGCTACGCTACGCTATGCTATGCTGTGCTCTGCTATGCTAAAGCTCAGCGGAGCTAATATCAAGGTAAGCTAAGCTAAGATACACCTGAGCTAAGATGAAGCTAAGCTAAGCTAATATGAAATAAGCTAAGATAAGATGATATAAGCAACGCTAAGCTAAGGAGACGTCACTGGGGGAACCGCGGGGCGGATCCTGGGGGAACCGCCCGGGGCGTGGAACACTGCCCGGCCCTTTGAGCCAACACGGTAAGAACCCTTCTAGGCAGAGCCCAGGTATGGAATGTGGAAACACGTGGGGAATCCTTTTATTTGTGTGTGTACTTCTTTGTATGTGTGTCCCAGGGCCCCTTTAGGAGTGCAGGCGCGACCTGGGCGCCCTCTACAGTCAGCGCCTGAAGTTCTCCAAGACCTGCGCGGAGCACCCGGGGCTCGGCGAGGACGCTTGGCGGGGGGAGCACGCGAAGAGGGCCGCCGAGACCGCGCCCAGCGAGGGCGCCCGCCTGACCTTTGCGAGCGGCGAGCCCGTGCTCTGGGACGACGTGTTCCCAGAGGTGGTGCACCTGGAGGACGAGGAGGCCCAGATAGAGGCCTCCCAAACAGAGGGCCCTGGTCTGGAGGGTCCCCAAGTGGAGGACGAGGAGGCCCAAGCAGAGGGCCCTGGAGCGGGCAAGATGTGAGGCGTCCCAGCGAGAGGGCCCTGGTCTCGAGGGTCGACGGTGACTTGCCACGTCTTCCTCGGCTGAGGGCGGCGGAAGGCAAGCGGCGGCGGCTCGGCCGGCGGAAGGCAAGCGCAGGCCAGCGGAGGTGAGCCTCGCCGCCTCAAGAGTGGATCACACTTTTGTGTCCAGGGTCTCCGGAACCTGCCATTCGAATCCATGTCCCCTCGTCTTGGAGTTTCGGGCTCCTTTTCCCAGACACCAGAGGCGCAGGACATGTGGCCGCCATGTTGCCCCCCAGAGGGCCAGATTTTTAGCCATATCCGCCGCGCATCGGCACGTTGGCGCTCAGTGCCCGAAAGGGAAAGGGACGCAGTGGCTGTAGGCAAAAACCGTGCCCGCAGAGGCGCACGACAACCGCCTCGCCGAGGAGTTCTCCGCGGGGGCCCCAGGAGACCACCCCGACGGGGCCGCGGAGGCCCCCGCCGCGGTGCCCGCGGGGGCCGCCGCCGCCCCGGCCACGGCGGGCTGGCTGGAGCTGCGGCCAGGCGAGCGGGTGCGGCTGCCGGTCCATTTCCGGCGCCTGCACCGGCAGCCGGAGGAGGAAACGGTACCGATGCACGCTGGTCGTTGAGAGTAGGTATGTTTGGCTTCCCAGATACCAACATACATATACACACACACACCTATACGACCACCCTTCGGGTGATAAGGAGGTTCGGGGGGGGAGGAACCAACGTCTCACTCGATCGGTCTCATTCTCGATCTCACTATCGATCTCAGTATCGGTCTCGCTCGATCGATCTCACTCGATCGATCTCACAGTCGATCTCACTCGATCTATTTCATTCGATCGATCTCACAATCGATCTGTCTATCGATCTCACAATCGATCTCACTGTCGATCTCATTATCGATCTCATAATCGATCTCACATTCGGTCTAACTATCGATCTCAATGTCGATATCACAAGCGATGTCACAATTAACGTCATCATCATCATCATGCTCATCATCATCAGCATCGTCAACAACGTCATCAACATCGTCATCATCATCAGCATCACCGGGACACCATCATCATTATCATCATCTTCATCACCTCATCACCATCATCATCAACATCATGATCATCGCCATCATCATGATGATCATCATCATCATCGGGACACCATCATCGTCACCATCATCATCATCATCATCATCATCATCATCATCATCAACGTCATCACAATCGGGGCACCAACATCCTCATCATCATCATCGGAACACCACCATCATCATCATCATCATCAGCATCATGATTTCATCATCATGGCCATCATCATCATCAACATCATCATCATCGGGACACCATCATCAACATCATCATCATCAGCGACATCATCATCATCATCATCAACATCCTTTCATTATCATCGGAACACCATCATCCTCACCGACACCATCATTAGCATCACCATCATCATCATCATCATCATCAACAGCATCGGGACACTATCATCAACATCATTAACATCAGCATCATCATCACCATCATGGGGCCACCATCATTCAAGTTCTCATTATCATCCTCATCCTCAATATCATCATCATCATCATCATCATCATCATCATCATCATCATCATCGGGACACCATCTTCGTCATCATCATCATCATCATCATCATCAGTATCACCTTCATCATCGCGACACCATCATCATCACCATCATCATCAACATCATCATCAACCTCTAAATTTTCATCATCATCCACGCTACACCATGATCATCATCATCTGAACACCATCATTATCTTATCATATGCCCATCGTCAACATCATCAGGATCATCAACATCATCATCATCATCATCATCATCATCATCATCGGGACACCGTCATCATCATCAGCAACATCATCATCATCAACATCATCATCATCGGGGCATCATCATCATCACCATCATCCTCATCATCATCATCATCAGCATCGTCAACATCATCATCATCATCGTCATCGGGACACCATCATCACCACCACCACCATCATCATCATCATCATCATCGTCAACATCATCATCAACGTCATCATCATTATCATCCTCATCATCATCACCATCACCACCATCATCATCATTATCATCATCATCATCATCATCATCATCATCATCATCATCATCGGGACACCGACGGGACACCGGCGGGACACCGCGCGCCACCAGCACCCGAGCGGGACACTGGCGGGACACCGCGGGGCACCGGTTGCCAGAACGGAGACTTTTGGTCCGGCCGCGCCTGAGCTACAGGAGTCTCACTTATCGCCCGCCCACGCAGCTTCGCCTCGCCCGCACACACGGCACGCACGAACACGAAACCGAAACCGATTTCCCGGTAGGGGGGCTCTCCGTTCCACTTCGATCTCCCCCCCTCACCTCTGATCAAGCGCTTTCTGGCTTCAAGGATCGACACGTTCTTATTGTGTGTTGTGTTTCTCTGGGATGGCCTGAACCCATTCTACTTTGTCCGCCTTCCTACTTCATGCTCTTACCTTCTTCTTCCGACCGACGCGTGCTGCTACCCTGCGCCCGTTTTCGCTTGCTTCGGCCTCCTTGGAGGCCCTCGTCGCCACAGGCTGGGTCTCGTCATTCTCATGATGGCCCCGTCAGGTAACCCCGAGTCCCCCGAGCCCGAGTCTTACGTCTCCCCGATGTTGGTTTCCCCAGGCAGACTGAGGAGAGAATGCAGCGCGCCAACGCCGGGTTCATCCAGGCGCGGGACGCCTCGCGCGCCGCCGGCGGGGATGCCGCACCGCCGTCCGCGGGGGTCGGGTTCGAGGCGGCGCGAGAGATCTTCCGGCTCGCGGGCCACTTTCACAACAGGGCCCTGCAGTACTTCCTGCTCGACGGCTGGGTCACGGAGCACGTGCGGATACTGCAAGAGGTCTCTGCGACGTACAAGACGATGTATTTCTGGGAAGCGGACCCGAAGCGGACCGCCGCCATGATGAAGCGCCGCGTGCAAATGCTCACCCCGCTCGTCGAGGCACTCAACCCGAAGGTCTACCCGGCCTTCTGCAGGCAGCTCTGCTTCGAGGCCGCGGAGGTGTACCAGGAGCTGTACGAGCTGAAGGCCAACTCGAAGAAGAAACAACGCCATAGACATGCACTCTTGGCCCCTGTGCGCGGATTTCTTGGATCCGCGCTGGGCACCCCCGGCGGCGCCTCTGGCGCCGCCCCTGGCGCGCTCCGCGCGCCAGCGAGGGAAATCCGGCGCAGATCCAAGAAATCCGCGCGGAGCGCCCAGAGTATATGTTTATGACGTTTTTTTTTCTCGCGCCCAGAGTATATGTTTATGACGCTTTTGTTTCCGGGGCCCGCCTCGGCGACCGCGGCGACGAGCCACTGGGCGGCGACGTCAGGCGGGCCGCGCGCTGCAACGAGCTGGCGCGGAAGTCGCTGCAGTACTACGGCACGTTCGTCGACAGCTTCCACCTCGACGGGAAGGTTCCAGACCGCATCGAGAAAGACTCTTGCCGGGCGTACCTCACTGCGAGGCTTAACCGCGCGAGGTTGCGGACCAAGATGCACGGCCTCGGCCGCGACGAGAGCGTGAGAGAGCACAGGGAGGCGCTGCGAGAGTACGAGTGGATCCTGGACTACGGCGCCCGGCACGCGGAGGTGACGAGCCCAGACATCGGAATGGCGCAGGAGCTGCAGCTGTGCCGGGAGATGGCCGAGATGATGCCCTCCAAGTTGGACCGCATGGCGGCCGGGCGGCCCATCTGAGCCCTCGGCGGGGCGCCCGTCCTTTGCTCGGAGGCTTTCGTGGCATCAGCAACTGCCTGCACTGGGCTTGTGCTGGCAGCTCGCTGTAGCCCCCAGACCCATGTCGAGCCGAGGAAACACACGTCATATAACAGCTTCTCTCGCGCGAGCGTGGCACCCTCTGAGAGCTGCGTAGCCCCCTCCCTGCTTGCAATTGGAAGACCCCCCCCTCGGAGCAGCAGATGGCCTTCCTGCCTAGCGCTTGGAGACGATCGCCACGGGACTGCTCTGAATCCCATGCCGCCCCCGCCTGGCCCTCCGCCGATGAATCCCATGCCCCAGCCCCTTCCTGAGCGACAGCCGGCTCGTCAGCTTCCAGTGGGCTGCCAGGGTCGCGCTGGATGGGTCCCAGGCTGCGCGGTCGGCAGGCAAGCGCTGGATGCGTCCACCTCCTCGTCCACCCCTCTTCGGCGCGGGAGGTGCTGCAGTTCCTGCGGCCGCCCGACGCGGTGATGCTGCATCTGGCCTCGCCGGCCCTGCGCCGCTTCTGCCGCTCGCCCCAGTCGCGGAAGGCGCGCCGCCCCACGCCCAGGTTAGGTCGGGCATGTCTTCCTGCAGGGGGATTTTGGACGACAGATTAAAAACACCCCACACGTAGTTCAAAAGGCCGCCCCACGCCCAGGTTAGGTCGGGCATGTCTTCCCGCAGGGGGATTTTGGACGACAAATAAGAGTCAAACGAAGTGTTAAACAAGTCGTCCCCATGTTTTTTGACAATTGTTGAGTGTTCCTCCTGTAGAGGGACACGCCCGACTTAACGCCAAGCGGCCCCAGCCGAGGAGTGACGAGGCCTCATTTGCCGGGGCCGGGGCGAGGGGGGGTCGGCCACGCGAGACGAGGGGGAAGGGGGCGGGGGGAAGGCTTCTCAGCAGCACCCCTGCTTCTCCGACGGCGCGAGCCATGTCCCTGGATGCAAGGCCCGCGCAGAAGCAAGGTGCTCATATGCCGGGGCCGGGTCGAGGATAGGGGAACGAACAATGACATAAACAGAAAAACTCGGAGGTCCACGCGGATTCCTCGGATCGGCGCTGGGGCCCCCTGGTGGCGCTTCGCTAGAGGAGGGGGGGGGAAGACGCCAAATTTGCTTACAATCCATCTGGTGCAATTTGTCAGCCCAGGGTCATTTTTGACGGTCCCGGGGCCCGAAAACAGTCCCCGGAGTCCGAAACATGCAAAAATCATCTCCAGGGCCCCTGATCACCCCGACGAAACGTCCCTGGCCGAGACGCCGGCCCCAGCCGAGGCCTCCTGTCAGGGGCAACGTTTGTCACCGAGCGCGGTCCACTACTCGCAAAGTGCCTACTCGCAAACATCCGGAAGATAAAGCGTTGGCTTCCTCTATGTAGCGGATCGTTAAGTCCACCGCGGCGGATCCAGGCCATTTGCGAGTAGTTACTTCGCGAGTAGTGGAACGCGCTGGTCCAGTTTGGGTGGTTTGCGGTCGGGAATTTCTGAATCACCCGTCGCACCGCCGGTTCTGGCCCTCCGCGCTCGGGCGCGACACGCTAGCCACATCCCAGCACCCGAGCGTCAACGTCCCAAGCGTCCGAGCGGCAACGTCCCGAGCCCTTCCCAGCATCCCGGCCTGCGGAGCGGCATGCGATCCGCCTGCAGGGTGATCGCGTGTCGCCAGGGCCGCCGCGCCGAGACCCAGGACGCTAAGCAGACGTTCCCGACCGCAGGTTCAGGGGGGGCCAGGCTCAAGGGAGGGGGGATACATCGACCCCCAATCGCCAACTGATCGACGACAGAGGCCCGATAGCCCACCCCGCCCAGGAATATGAGGTTCTCTTATCGGGGCCAATCGGCGATGTATCGGCGATGTATCGCCGATTCCAGGTCGATGGCCCATGAGCCGTATCCCGCCCCCCCCATCATTCTACCCCATCTTGTCGTGCAGCTCAAAGGTCGGAGGAAGGCCCGCCTAGACAGCAGCCCCCCCGGTGGTTTTCGTTTTGTCTGGGCCTCCCAGGGGCGTCTCGTCACCACGGCGGGATCCGCCTCAGAGATCGTGCCACGATGGAGCCTGGGGGTTCGGGGAGAGACCTTGAGCGGATTCGGGTCAGGCGCTTGGCATCGCGACGGCAAGGGCGGGAGAGCCACCGTTGTCCCAATTGGCCCTCCTCCGGGGAAGGGGGGTCACGGGTCACCGCCGGGGGGTCACCACAAGGAGGTCAGTTGGCGAAGCCCGCTCTGGACCCAGAGGATGCCAAGGCGGAGGAGGAGGAGGAGGAGGAGGAGGAGGAGGAGGTGGATGATAGTGAAGAACGATCGCAGAGGAGGACGAGGAAGAGAGTACTAAGAGAAGTGCAGCCATTGGCGCTAGCTGAATGCGCCCGCGGACGCGCGGTACGAGGTGTCGCGGATCAGGGCTGTCCGCAAGGGACGTGTGTCGTAGTATGTAGTAGGTGGAGAAGCAAGGAAGGGGAAGGAGGAGGAGGAGGAAGACGAGGATGAGGAGAGGAAACGGGTGAGGATGGGTGCATGGAGGATAAGGAGGAGGTTGTATTGGAGGAGGGTGGAGAATGAGCTAGGGTTGGGGTGTAACTTCCCTGGGTATGGCCACCGGTATTGAAGCCCCCGAGTCGTTATCCATGGGACGCACGCAACGAGGCCGTCGAAGTTGCTGGGGTTGAGAGAGGAAAGGGGAGGAGACGGACATGAGGTAGAAGAATGAGGGAATCAACAGAGAGAGGGACGACGGAAGAGGAGGTGGAGGCAAGTTAGGTGCGCGAGCGCCATATCTGATGTCCTGCACTCTCCCATCCCCTACCATTTCGCTGATTGATTATCTCGTCCCGCACAAGTGTCATAGCGGCGGACCTGGAACTCCCAGACAGACTCCATTGCGATATACGAGGGCGAACAGCAGAAGCAGGAGCTGAAAGGGAAGGAGCGGGAGGAGCAAGAGGACCAGGGGAAGGCCGAGGAGGGGAAATGAGGGGGAAATGAGGGGGGCGACAGCGATGAAACATGACTCGGACCTAGAAGAGTGACCCGCGCTGGGCCGAGAGGACCATCCTCAACTTCGGGAGCAAGGCGCCGAAACACAGCGGAAGCACAGTTCAAAAACTCTGGAAACCGTCGGCTTGTAAGTAAAAAGCAGCGAGGGGACAGACATTGGTTTGGGAGTCTTGTGTTTTGTTAGGCACGCGTTGGCGGCAGGATGCATTCCGCACGTAGTCAGGGGAGAGAGAAGAGTAGCATTCATATTGTCCATTAGTGGAGAGGGGGAGAGGGATGAGGAGTGGAAGACGACACTGAGGAGGAAGAGGAGGGACAGGAGGCAGACAATAAGGCAGAGGAGGAGAAGGATGCCTCCGCGCTCTTCAGAAACCAACGGCCGCGAGCGACAACGATAGGAGTAGGTAGGGATGGGCGAGAGGGGGAGACGTGCGCTGGCGCACAGCAGGAAATCGATATCACTCCCACGCGAGGTTGAGCCTACCATTCACGGGACTTGCGGTCGCACTCTTAGCTTCAGGCCACATTCTTTTTTGTGCGGCGGATGGTTCCAAGGATGCGTTTCCATGCAGGGCAGTGTTCAGAAATTGCTGACGGCTAGTAGCCGGATCCGCTCGGGTCGGGGCGGTGTCTTAGGAGTGTTCACGCCAGAATGAGCCAGTTTCCATGATATCGTTCATTTCGGAAGGGCTTTGTAGTTGGCCGCTGATGTTCCGCCAGAGGCCGTCTGTTGTCCAGCCACGGTTTCCTACAATACTCTTCCAGCAGCGCCTCGCCCATGGATCGTTTCAACGGCTTTCTTAGCAGAGGCGGGTGGCTGTCGACGATTGGGGACGGGATGCTTTGGCAGGGATCTTCCAGCGAGACGTTGTGTGTCCGTGCGGCCCGGGGAGATTGATCGTGGGGTCTACTAGACAATGGTGTACTATTCGCTACCTTGACAACCGCAGTTGTTGATGCCGGTGTTTTGCCTCAACAAGAAGTGGGTCCCCTTCATAGAGTTGTCCTCGGTCGAGGTGGCGACCCACCAGCATCTGCTCACGTGGACGATGCATTGCACTGCTTAGTGGGAGCGTTTGCTCATGCTTCTCTTTGCTGGGGGTGGTGGTGGTGTTGAAGCATGCTGGGGTCCACGGCTGCATTGTGAGTTTGCACGCAAGATGGCTATATCCGCGCATGCTTTTCGTGGGGTCATCTGGCTGTCCCGAAGCAAAGAAGTCGCCAAGAAGATCAGGTGAGGGAGTGGCAGCGGGGGGTCGGAGAGGGGATGCGATGGGCGAGAGGGCTAGCAGCGGAGGGGGAGGCGACGACGATGTGGCAATTGTTTGTCTCGAGCTAGTTCGACTGAGCGTCTGTCAGCGAGTGCTGTTCAGCTCTTGACCCCTGCTGCACTGTCCTGTTTCTGCTCTGTAGCGCCTGCTCTTGGCTGGATGGGCGATTGCTCGCGGGCCGTCTTTCTGTGTTTCTCCACCGCCAGCTCCGTCGGTCTGGGTACTCCGGATTTCGTAATAAAAGGAGGGGGGTCTCATTTCGGGGGGGTCTCTTCCAGGCTATCTTGGAGGGCCTGGGGGGTCTGGGGACGATGTTTTGGAGGGTTCTCCCAGGGGGGGGGGGTCTAAAACTTCTCGTCTGGGAGGGTTGAGACCCCCTCCCATTTATTACGAAATCTGGAGTAAAAAGCGAGTCCTGGTCTCGGTGCATCCGCGTGCGCCGACCGACGGCTGATTGCCGCCGACGTGCGCCAGCCAGTTACATTCCATCGGGGGCCTTGCAGTGTTCCGCACTGTTCTGCACGGAAAGCGAGCGCACTGACACTCGTTCCGAGGCCTGTGCGGGGGTCGTCCTTGCCTTTTCGTGCTCTACGCGCGCCCGGTGCATGTCTCGATGGTGTTGCTGGTGGAGGCCAAGACGACCTTGACGATGTATACCACCGAGCTGTGGGCTCCTCCTCCTCCTCCTCCTCCTCCTCCTCGCTCCTCCTCCTCCTCCTCCTCCTCCTCCTCCTCCTCCTCCTCCTCCTCCTCCTCCTCCTCCTCCTCCTCCCTTGGCGGTGATGCCCACTGCAATTGTCACAAAGCAAGTCGCCCTCGCTTGCACGGAAGTGGTCGCCGAGTTGGAGGCGGCTCGTGGCCCGCATTTTTTGGGGGCATCCGCCACAGTACACCTTGGGCGATGCTTAAGAAAACCTAATTTTTCGGCCAGGGCTCGATTATTCTTAATGTTTCCATGTAAATCCTAAGATTGTAATAGAAACGCTGGGTTTTGTTTATTCAAGTTCTGAGACTATGAATTTCTTAACCCATGATTTCTAAAGCATTTCGCAGGGTGTAGGCAATTCGTCGGCACTTCCCATGGCGGCACCTTGGGTGCACTGGCCTTGCAGCCTTCACACAGGAGGTAGCACGTGGGCGGGCCCACTTTGAACGAGCATTGATTAGGCCTCATTGTGGGGAGACCGGAAGCACGAGCGCGAGCCGGCCTTTTCAGACCATCATGGGTGGGGGGGCCGCGCTGCAATGACCTATACTTTCTCGACGTGGTCAATTGCAGGTGTGTGGTCAGGGGCCATCAAAAGAGGACTGCACAGCAGTCGGACAAGCTGAACAGAAGTCGAAAAAGGCCAGGTCTGGGTTCGCAAATTGAAGCAAGTCTGCGCATGGCAAGCGGGGCGACACCGCCCGAGGCTATTCTACATGTCGGGGTGATGTCCAGGGGCCCGCCTTCTTAGCGCGCCTGCTCACCAGATCGGCATACCATGTGATGCCGTGGCTACGTGAAACGCCCGACCCGCGAGGTGGGCGCCAAGCAAGCAGGTTCCTTTTAGCCTCCGGCTAAGCGGATGTTGCTTGCAGAGCTTCTTCAGGCAATGTTTCCAACATCTGCTCAGTCAACATACACGTACGTTGGGCAACGCCGCTCCCCGCTGCGAGCCGCAACGTCGCGGATGCAGCATGAAGGTCTCGCGGGTGTGCGCGGGGGAGCTCAAGAAACGGCGATGGTACAAGGACGCCAGGGCGCAGATGGCGCCAGCTGTGCCTCCTGCTTTGCGGCTGCTTTTTTTTTGTCTGCAAGCCGTGAGGCGGGACCGATGTCACACTCTTTACTGCTGCTGGGCTGCCTCGCCCTTCCGCTCTTTCCATCCCTTCGACATCGGTGTCAAGTGCGTTCGCCGCAGACGAGGGGTGCGGATGAGACGGAGGAGGGTGGCGATGATGATGTTGATGCTGATGCTATTGCTGGTGATGATGGCGACGATCAGGTTGGTGATGGTAAGGGTGATGATGTTCGTGACAGTGGTTGTGAGCACGACGGCAATGCTGTTGTTGATGACGATGGTGATGCAGATGATGCTGATACTTATGATGGCGATGTTGATGCTGATACTGGTGCTGATGCTTATGCTCATGCTGATGATGATGGCGGTGCAGACGATGATGCTGATGATGATGGTGATGATGCGGTTAATTGTGATGATGATGCTGCTGATGATTATGATGGTGATGATGATGATGCTGCTCCCACCACCCGCCCCACGGCGCATGAGTACCAGCGGGCGCTAGAGGCCGACGCCGTGGACGGTTGACTCACCGACACCGTGACCCATTCCAGCCTTTACATCAACGGTCCTTCTGCCATGCCTCGCCTGCTCGACCGCATCAATGACGTCCAGCCCGTCGGCGACTACACGCCCCCCCCAGACCTTGAGGGCCTCGAAGCTGCAGCGGCCGAACTCGAGCTGCGAAAACGATTGTGGCGAGAGAAGCTACGACGGTACAATCCACCATCGGCCTGCCCAACTGAACTCACCATAGTGATGCTCCCGCTGCAGTGCATGACGCGACCTGGACAACACAGACCACGACCTGGAGCCCCTGCCGGGCGCCAGCAAGTCCAACTGGATCCGCCAGCCGAGCGCCTCCCCCCATCCGACCAGCGACGCCTGAACGTTGACCACATGGCGTGCTACAGTCGGGGCGTTGTCCTAAGGAACCCTAAATAAGGAACGAGGCCCCTTTTTTCCATAAGTTAAGCTTCGATGTCCTATCGAAGACAAGGAAAACCTGAGGCAAGCTGTGAAACACTAAAGGAACGCGGAGCCCCTCCCCAACCAAAAGGGTTCCTTCCTCAGGGCCCCGACTGTACAGCATCTTCGTGGCACTCGCCAACCTCCTAGGTCAAATCCGTCACACAACGGAGTTGCCAGCGCAGGCGTACCCGAGCCACGCCATCGCCATCGGGAAGGGAGGCAAAGCCCCGACGGGGCAGCCCATAGTCGGCATGCATATGCGTTCGCCTTCTGCACTGCTTCGGCCACTCCTGGGGACATGTATCTACGCATCGGCCTCATCAGATACGGGTCCTTGTGCGACGCCCCAGACTGGGCATACGGAGGCATGCAAGCACGCCGCCGCGAATCGATGATGCGATTTGCCAAGTTAGTGATTTGGAAATTGTGCGCGGCCAACACCGCGCTCCTCGCGAAGAGCTACGACATGGGAAAATCTTTCGCGACGGGAGACAACGAGAGGCTCTGGGCTGCCCACACCTTTCGGCATCACGATGAGCATTCGCATCCACTGTTGCAGCGGCACCTCTGCAATGCTGCATAATACCTTCAAGCCTCTGACGCTATCCACGCCCTTCGGCCAGGCACGGGAGGGAGGATGGGAAATTTGAGCGATACCGAGCGTTTCATTGAATGTTGTACCTGCTGGCTCTGGGCTGGGATCGGGAGATGGCCGAGGTACAAGGGCAGTCTTCAAGTTGATTGCCCCTCTTCGCGCCGGGTATGCACCCGCCACCTCGGCGACTTTCTTGACGACGTGTTCTAGATCTTCGTTGTTCCAGACGGGACCACCTACCACGCTTTGCTGCTATATGTGATCCAAACTAACTCCTCAGTCCGAGCTTTACGTCGTGGGGGTACGCCCAGAACACATTAACATACCGGAGACCGTCGTAACCTGATTTCTCAGAGCGGCAACGAATGAAATTAAGAAACGCATCTCGGGTAAGGCGGCCCAGTGCCTAGTACATCCCTGCGGACGCATACGTGTTGCTGTACATTCACTTCGCGAAATCCATGAGCGTTCCCCATCGGGGAATATAGGTTGGACCGATTCGTTGAATGTTGGTTTTCCACGTGGCTCTGGAAAACAAAAACAAGGGATTCATTCCTATATGACGTCGCCGGCAGAGTATGGTCTGGTCTTGAAAGCTACGTACTCTGACCGCGAACGTCGAGACTGCACGCTCGCTCAGCAATTCCGAGCCATGCGCCGGGGGGCTGCCGCCAGGAAGATCCGGAGGGATACCGCAAGTCGATGGCCATGCTTGAGATTTTCGAGACCGGCAGGTAGATCCGACTGCAATCGAACTGCTCGCGCGACGATTTAGCTGTGGTAGAGCGCTGCCAACAACAGCGCCAACCATGGCCAATGCCTCGCAGCTCTTGTTTGGCAGGTGCGCCCGTGAGCTGCAGGCGGCCAAAAGCACCCGCCCCTTTTATGCCTCAACCCTCGACGAGCAGGGCGAGATCGACGCGCTCGCTTGCCCGTGGGCGCGCCAGCTCTGCGCCGGCCCCGAGCGCCTCCGTTCCCGCCCCGCGGGCGAGACCCAGCGAGGGTTGCGGCGCCCGCTGACGATGGAAAAGTTAGGGGGGTAGGGGGGGGCGACGAACGCTTTCGACGAGGCATTCGTTGCATGTCATACCCGAGCGCCACGAGCCAGCTCCTGGAAAAACCGCCGGCCCCCCCCCCCGAGCCCCGCGAGATCCGAGTGGTCCTCCCGGCAGGAACAATGACTGCAGAGACCGACAGCGACAAGGGTACCTAGGGCCCTTCCGATGCCAGCTCCCTTGCTTCGGTCAGCGTCTCACCGCAATGAGACAGCTCGTTTCGCATCGGAAAGAAAGGAAAGCCGACGGGCATGAAAATCCACCGCTACTTCACTACAGTGCTACATCGAGCGCGTAGCATGTGAAACTATTTGGTCAACGCGTTGAACATGCGCCACTACATCTACGACGTTCTTGGCTGTCTGGCAGGTGCAATGCAGAACTTGCGCAGCATGCGAGCACGTGGCCACCGACATCAACAACCGCGTGTCCAGCAGCAGAATTGCAATTGGATTCCGCATGCCTACATGAAGAACAACATTCAGGAGGGAAAGAAACACACAGACACAATTAATCGTCGATTCCCAGGAAAATATGGGAAAATATGGGAAGTGGGGGGGAAGACAAAAAGCCAGAAAATATGGGAAAATATGGGGAATTATTTTATTTGTGTGTATTTATTTGTGTGTCCTGGGGCCCCTTCAAACATTGCCCTGCAAAACAACTGCATCGTCTCTTCACTCGCTCCCCCCTGTCGCCGTCGGACTGCCGGCTCAGATGGGCTCTGCGCGGAGAGGGCCCGGGCCCCCGCGCAGCGCTCGGAGGGCCCCCAGCACCTGCCGCGCTGGCTGCGCGGCGCCGGCGAGCCATGGGGGCCCCCTCGGCGCTCGGAGAGCGCACCGAATATCTACCGACAGACTCTGCGCTTCAGCCGTGGCCACGACGATCTTGACCAGCTCAATCGCACCCGCCAGCGCCAGCAGAACGACTGCGACCAACGCCTGCCAGTGCCCAATCTGGCGGCGGCGGCGCCAGCAGTTCCCCCCTCGACGCGAAGACGGCGGCGGCGGCAGCGGGTGCCGGGCCGCCCCGGAGACCCGAAGAGGGCTCAGCGTGGCTCCCACCTGGGCCCCTCCCAGGGCTCGGAAGGGCCCGGGCCGCGCACGGCGCGGCCCCGCGTGGAGGGGGCGGCGCCGTTAGCCGAGGCAGGGAGGCCGCCAGCCCGCCGGCGCGACCGGCCTCGGGGCGAGGGGACAGGCGGCGCCGAGGGCGAGGTGCGCGACTGCAACGCGGCCAATTCACAGCGACGAGAAGGGCGACGGACACGCAGAAGAGAGCACCGGGCCAAAGCAGCAAGGGCAATACTATGATGGCAGCACTCCAGTCGGCGCTCGAGCTGGCCCTCCAGACGGCGCACAGGGGGCGCATGGCCACGTCAGTTCCCATCGCCGCGCGCGCCGCGCCAACCGCGCGCCCCATGCGCGCGCGCAGATCCGCGCTGAGGCGGTGAACTACAATGCGACCCTCGACGCGCTGCGCGCCTGGATGTCCGAGGGCAAGCAGAGGACGAAAGAGATCGGACCCGCCGCGGTGCGCATGGGCCACGCGGCCCTCAAAGGCCAAACGCGAGCTGAAGGCGCGCCGCGACAAATGCTTGGCCTAGGACTAGCTCACCGCACCAAAAGTGGACGAGGGCGACCTCGAGCTGGAGGTCCGTTTCATCGGGCTGAAGAAGTGCTGCGACGCGCAGGGAGTGAAGGTCATTTTGGGCACGCCCACTTGAGAGGGTCGCGGGCTCTTCCGAGGGCCCCCATGAACGAGGGCGTCGCAGTGCGTCGCAAGGGGGTGACTCCAGCGGGCTGGCTCGAGGACGAAGTGGGACGTTAGCTGACGACGATGTCGGAAGGGCTGGTTAGATACTGCGCGCCAACCACCTCACCGGCCTGTCTCTCGAGCAGCACGCTTCGCGAGCGGAGGCGCGACGCCTGGCTCGCTGCCGGCCCCCGCCCCCGCGGGTTCGGGCAGTGGCGCCGCGTGCCCATGTCTGCGGCCCATCGACCTTGATCATTGCGAGGCCGACGACGCGGCCGCAACATATTTGTTTGCACGGTCAAAGCGTTGCCCAGCTGGCTCCCTGGCCGGCACGCGCACCGATTGCTCCGAGGAGCTTCGGGCCTTCTGCGACGAGCCGATTTTCTGCAAGACGAGACTCGTGATCACATCATGTGGTTATTGGGTATCGCGTCGAGGAAATTGTTGATCATGATGGTGATGGTGGTTGTGAGGATGATGGTGGTGATGGCGATGGATGGCAACGACGACGATGGTGACGACGGTGGTGGCAACGACGACGACGGCGACGGCGATGGTGGTGCTGGTTTTGATGATGATCCTGATACGGATGATGCCAGTGGTATTGATGAAGGTGACTGCGGCGACGGTGGTGGTCGTACAGATGTTGGGGGGGCGATGATGGCGATGATGGTGGAGATGATGCCGATGCTGATGTTTACAGTGCAGATGACGGCGGTGATGATGCTGATGGTGATGGTGATGATTATGATGATGTTGTTTCCGGTGATGAGGAAGGTGAGGATGGTGGTGATGACGATGCTCATGATTATGGTGGTACTGGCGCTAGCGCTAGCGACGGCGCCCGGGACGACAACGACGTGGACGAAGACCATGGCATCAGCGAGCATTGCGCAGCAGGGCGGCAGAAGGGGGGCGGCGGCACGGTGTCCGGGGGAGCGCGCCGTGGCCCCGCAGAGCGGGGGGGGGCGCCTCCCGCGCCTTCGGCGGCGGTGCCGATGGCCGCCGCGCGGGCGCCTGGCGGCAGCCAGGGCTGGGCTGGCCTCGCGGAGGATCGGGGTCCACGCCGTGTGCCGAGGAGGAGTCAGAGCGTGCATTACCTACCCCGCTTTCGCTTCCAGGCAAAACCAAGTCATACCACGCGCCTCCTCGTCAAGCGGCCTGACCAGTACAAGCCGTAGTTTGGCATCGTTTGGTATCTTTTGGAAGCGAGGGTGGTCAAGAGCGAGGTCGGTGTGTTTGCCCCCTAAGGAAGGCGGGTCCTGCAGGGAACGGGTTTCTCCGGGGGTTTGTCGTGCTCGGGTCGGGGCGGGGCCCTCCACGTGCCCCCGGGAAGCAGGGAACGACCCGGGAGGAAGAACTGCCCCAGGAAGCGACCCAGGAGAGAATCAGGGAACGACCCAGGGAACGACCCAGGAAACGACCCAGGAGGAAGAATTGCCCCAGGAGAGAATCAGGGAACGAGCCAGGGAGCAACCCAGGAGAATCAGGTCCAGGACCCGTTTCGCTGAGGACCTGCTTCCCCCATGCTGAGTCACGCGGGGGTCAGCGCCAACGGAGGTCCGCCAGCTCCCTCTGGCTGACCCGGAACAGGAACCCATGCGGGACCGCTGTCCCGCGGCGGGGGCTTCGAAGCGACCAGCCGGGCTTCGCGACGGGGCCTTGGCCGATTTGGATTTTCGATGGCCTGGGTCAGCGCGTCGCCAAAAGGGGCCGCGGCTGGAGTAGTGGATCTTGCGCAGAGGAGGAGGAGGAGGAGGAGGGGGGCGGTGAGAGGTGCAATAGTTCATTCCTCGCGTACCTGTGCGTGCAATGGTACGCAACAATTGCGTCGGGGGAATTGGCGCGGATTATTGCAAGGGCTACAGCTCTTGTGTGTGCAACAGATGTTCAGCTGCTCCCGCGCGCATCTATTGCAAACAGCGGGGGGTGCTGAGCAACCGACGGCCCAGGGCAGCTTGGAGGGGAGCTGCGCGATGGAAGTGTCGGTACGACCGAAACGGGTACGGAAGGGGTGGGTACGAAGACGGAGGGTCTCAGATTGGGGGACGCGTGTTCCCCCCACCCCACCCCAGTTATATTGTACAGTCAACGCGCCTAGTAAGGACGCGCGTCTTCATCTAGGGTACCCTTGTGTCCTTGCCTCTGCGGCCCGTCCTTTGCCGTTGTCACTGGTCGACCGCCGCCCCAAAAAAAACAACTTCGGCAAGGGTCCTGCTTCCTCACCACCCGTCCTTAATATACGTTTCTCAATTGTAAACCGTTAAGGGTCCTGAGGTTTTTCGCCGTTCGGACTCCCAGGGTAATGTGCTTCTGCGGAAGTTGGGGCCGGTCAAGAGGGGGAGGATTACAGTCGAGCATCTCATCAAGAGACTTCATTTGGAAAAGTTGGGCCGTCGTTTCTCGACCAGCTTGCCAGAAAGCTGGCCCAGTTTCTTAAGCACGACCGCGCTCGCAACACGAAACAGAAAAGTTGGTACATATGTGCTCTGAGAAACTCCCGGGAACCCAGCCTAGGTGTCCGAAACTATGATTTTCTTATTCTTCGGCTGCAGGGAGGGGGGGGGAGGATTAGGAGGGGGTAGTGGGCCGATTTTCCAACACCACTACCATAGGTAGGAGAAGGAGGAGGAGGAGGAGGACCTTCTCATCCTCCCTTCTCCCCCGTCCTACCTATGGTAGTGATGGTGGATAATTGGCCAATCGAGGGGGGAAGGTGTGGATGTCATGGCCGGGGCCATGACATCTCCGCGGCCGTTCTTCTTTGTATCTGCCCCCATGCGCTCCTTCGTCCGCCCACGTGCGGCGGGCCATGATGCGCTGCAGCCGGGCACGAAGGGGAAGGGCAGCCCCAGGTTTGGTTGAAGGGGGGGCTATTTTCTCAAGCAGTGGCGAAGCGTCCTGGCCTACCTGCAGGCCCACCGCAGAATGGTCTCGGAACCTTCTGTGGTTGGCCCAAACTGTTATTAGATCATGTCTGGCTGGAACTGCCCTGTTTCAGGACATCGGCTTGACCGTAGTATAACATGGTCTTTGCTCTTCGAGCATTTTTGTTCGGGGAGCATTTCGTAGTAGGCTTGGCGGAGTGCCAGGACGGTCGGTCCCCACTCAATTTCTGTTCTTCATGCTTGGTTTCTCCACGTTGGGATGCTCGTCGTTCTGGACCACTCTACTGCGCCTTGCGCTTCCAGCGAAGAGCCCAGTGCTCTTGACCCACATTCCTGTGACCTCCTCCTCTTCATGGCCCCGACTTCTAGGGGCGGCCTCCAGGGGGGTGGCGGGGGCAGGGGGAGGGAGGAGGATCGAGGAGGAGGGGGGAGGTAGGAACGCCTTGGCGGGAAGATCGGCGAGGAGGGAGGATGGCGGAGATGGGAGGATCGAGGAGGAGAGAAGATCGAGGAGAAGGGACGCGGAGGACGAGGCGGAGGCGGAGGCGGAGGCCGCGGAGGCGGTGGAGGAGTAGGAGGAGGGGGAGGAGGAGGAGGAGGAGGAGGAGGAGGAGGAGGAGGAGGAGGAGGAGGAGGATGAGGAGGAGGAGGAGAGGAGGAGCAGGGAGAGCAGGAGAACAGGAAGGAGCAGGCAGGAGGAGGAGAGCAGGAGGAGCAGGAGGAGCAGGAGGAGCAGGAGGAGCAGGAGGCAGCAGGAGGATGGAGGAGGAGGAGGAGGAGGAGGATGAGGAGGAGGGAGGAGGGGTGGGAGGAGGAGGAGGAGGAGGAGGAGGATGAGGAGGAGGGAGGAGGCGGAGGAGGAGGAGGAGGAGGAGGAGGGGAGGAGGAGGAGGAGAGGCGAGGAGTAGGAGTAGAGTAGGCAGTAGGAAGTAGGAGGAGTAGTAGTAGTAGTAGTAGTAGTAGTAGTAGTAGTAGGTAGTAGTAGTAGTAGTAGTAGTAGTTAGTAGTAGTAGTAGTAGTAGTAGTAGTAGTAGGTAGTAGTGGTAGTAGGTAGTAGGTAGTAGGTAGTAGTAGTAGTAGGTAGTAGTAGTAGTAGTAGTAGTAGTAGTAGTAGTAGTAGTAGTAGTAGTAGTAGTAGTAGTAGTAGTAGTAGTAGTAGTAGTAGTAGTAGTAGTAGTAGTAGAGTAGGTAGTAGTAGTAGGAGTAGGAGTAGGTAGTAGTAGGTAGGTAGGAGGAGGAGTAGTAGTAGTGTAGGTAGGTAGGTAGGTAGTAGAGTAGTAGTAGAGGAGGAGGAGGAGGAGGAGGAGTAGAGCAGGAGGAGGAGGAGGAAGGAGGAGGAGCGAGGAGGAGGAGGAGGAGGAGGAGGAGGAGGAGGAGGAGGAGGAGGAGGAGGAGGAGGAGGAGGAGAAGAAGAAGGCGGCGGAGGAGGAGGAGCAGGAGGAGGGAGAGGGAGGAGGGAGAGGGGGGAGGGAGGAGGGAGGAGCACTAGACCTCCCCATGGCCAGAGCAGGGGGAAGCCCCCGTCCCTCGGCGCCCCCACAGCGCTGGTGTTGTGGCTTCTGCTGGCCGCCCCCCGAAGGGGAGGGGGGGGGGAGGTCCACCTCGCCACGGCTGCGCTCTCGGGTTTGGGCGTATCCCCCTACAGGAGGAGTAATATTCAGAGGTAGTCAAGGAGGAGGAGGAGTGAGGAGGAGGAGGAGGAGGAGGAGGAGGAGCAGGAGGAGGAGGAGGAAGGAGGAGGAGCGAGGAGGAGGAGGAGGAGGAGGAGGAGGAGCTAGACCTCCCCATGGCCAGAGCAGGGGGAAGCCCCCGTCCCTCGGCGCCCCCACAGCGCTGGTGTTGTGGCTTCTGCTGGCCGCCCCCCGAAGGGGAGGGGGGGGGGAGGTCCACCTCGCCACGGCTGCGCTCTCGGGTTTGGGCGTATCCCCCTACAGGAGGAGTAATATTCAGAGGTAGTCAAAAATAGTTCTGGGACGGTTTTTCTTACATTTTCTGCTATTTGTGAATGTGTTTTGGACTGTTTCCCATTTTTCGCCCAAGATCCGCCTGTCGGAGGAAATGCCCGACCTGACACGACGCGCGGGCCGCGTGTCCCGACGACGACCAGCATCGCACTGGGCTGATCTGGATTGCAGCTGGCACGGGGGCCACACGCGAGCAGCCCCAGCGCTGGAGGAGCCCTCCGCCGTGGAGTGCTCCTCGTTCGGGGCAGCTCCACGGCGCCCTGGGCGCGGCCGGACCCCCAGGCCGGAGGCGCGGGCCGTGAGGCCAGACGACGGTCGGGATCGCGTTGGGCGGCTCCGGGCTGCAGCCTGTACCTGGAGCCAGCTGGGGGTCCGAGGTGGCCCAACCTTGGTTCCGGCCAGCGGGAAGGGGGGGAGGGCAAGGTCCGAGGTCTTGGGCTCGGGAAGGCCGTTTTCGCCCTCCGCGGGCCGTTTTCTGTTTGTTCGCCCTCCGCGGGCCGTTTTCGGGCCCCGGGACAGTGAAAAACGGATCCGGGGTGAAACATTGCACAAGAAGGACCCCAGGAGGGGTTCGGGGACCGATATGAACGGGGTTGGCCTCATCCCTCCCCCCTCTTGTCCGATTTTCTGGGGTCCCAACCAGTTCAGATTCATCTTCCAGCAAGCGCGCAACTCCCTGACGACGACGACGACGACGACGCCGCCGTTGGTGACGACGACGACGGCGACGACGTCGACGAGGACAACGTTGGTGACGACGACGACGACCACCGACGACGACGACGACGACGACGACGACGACGACGACGACGACGACGACGACGACGACGACGACGAGGGCGACGACCACGACGACGACCCGCTTGTGCGCGCCGCCAGCAAGGTATGGTGCGTTTCCGTGACCATGATGGCTCGAGCACGCAGTATCAAAGCGGTGTTGCCTGCGTGGTCCGCGCAGAGGCGGCCGCTGTGGTCGGGCATGCCTCCGCCGCGGCCGCCGCGCAGCGCTCTGGCTCTCGCGGCGACGGCACGGCCATTAGATGCTTGGTCTGGGGACCTCCCTGGGGCTCACCTGACGGATCTGCACGACTCTGAGTGCGACTCCACTGCGATTCTGGTTCGGCTCGAGTTCGGCTCGGGTCCGACTCGGGCTCGACTCGGGTTTGACTCGGGCGCCCGACTCGGTCTCGACGGGCGTTCGACGCAGCTTCGGCGCACGAGTGGAGCGAGTGGCTCCGGGAAGGTCCCCAGAGCGAGCACCTGAGCCATGGGAGGGCGCCTGCAGCTGGCCGCTGCGGCCGCCCTGGCGCTGCGCGGCCGCGGCCAGCCCGCGGCGGGCGACCCGGACGAGGAGGCCGGGCTCTTCGACTGCGGCCTCGGGGCCGAGCGCTTCCGGGCCGTGCGCGGCGCGCGGAGCGGGGAGGCTGGAGTGGAAGCCGGAGGTGGCGGGCAAGATTGCGAAGGCCTTATGGCCGGTGCCGCCGACCCTGAAGGGGTACGACGACGACGACGACGACGACGACGACGACGACGACGACGACGACGACGACGGTGACATGGGTCGGGAGGCTGGAGTGGAAGCCGGAGGTGGCGGGCAAGATCGGTATCCACGTCGGGTGCGCCTCGGACTCTCCGGGCAGGGGGCACCAGCAGGCATGGGCACAGGGGGTAGATGGAAACAAGAGATCTGGCCTCCATAGGGGGCCAGGATTTCAGCCGTCTCCACTGCGCCTGTGGTTCCTGGGGCTGAGTGGAGACGGATACAGATCTTGCCCGCGGAGGTTGCCAGTGGGTGCGCGTCGTCGGCGCATCGTTCTTGCCGGGCCATGCCGGAGGTGTGGCCTCCGCGTCGCGGTCGTTTTCGGAGGCGAAGGCGGCATGTGAGGAGATGGGCGAGGGCTGCGCTGGGGTCACGCTTCAGCCTTGCGCCACGGAGGATGATCTCGTGTACTCGCTGCGGGCCAGCAGGGACTGGCACGCATCGCCGTACGGCGAGACCTCTTGGCTGAAGGAATGCGGCGCCTCGGAGGAGGCTCCCGAGGCAGAGGCCGCGCCCGCTTCGGCCGAGCGGTGCGGCGAGGACCGCTTCGTGCGGCTCCGTGAGGCCGCGAGCGATTTCTACGCGGACGGCGTGGTATCTCCTTCGCTTGCTAACGGGGTCAGCCGCTTGGGGGTCGGGAACATGTTAGCTCGATTCCTTTGGTTTTCTTTGTTCGGGGCCGCATTTGATTATCATGCTGTTCCTGGTGATTCATCTTGGGAGTGCCCCGCCATGGCAGTATGTCGACGAAAAGACGGCATTGCTACCTCAGCTTTTCCCATCGCCGACTCCGACCCTCACCAGTCTGACCCCCACCTGGCAAGCGAATGGGTATCGGTCCACCTGCTCCTGTACTTCGGTGAGGCCCTTCGCGAGGCGGCCGGCGACGGCTGGAAGCGCCTGGCCAGTCGCTGCGCGCCCGCGGCGCTCCAGGCCCTGCTGCTGCGCGCAGAGGAGCACCGCTTCCTGGACTCGAAGAAGGAACCAACGCCATAAACATAAACTTTTGGCGCTCCGCGCGGATATCTTGGATCCGCGCTGGGCCCCCCCGCGGCGCTTCCGACGCCTCCCCTGGCGCGCTCCGCGCGCCAGGGAGGGGGGTCCGGCCCAGATCCAAGATTTCCAGGCGGAGCGCCAAAAGTTTATGTTTATGGCGTTTTTCCTTCTTTTATGGACGGCGGGGAGCGCGCTGCCATCGAGGCGCTCTACCTGGGCACCTTGCACGCGGCCCTGGACTCTGGGCGAGTGCCCTCCGAGGATCCGTCTTGCGACGGTTTTTTTGCGGCGTCCCTTGGAAGGCCCCGGGGGCGCCGTGCCACCTCTCAGGGGCGACCTGGGAAGGCCCCTGGGAGTCTATAGGCCTCCCAGAGGGGGTCCGAGTGGACGGTGTCCGCGTCGCCGATGCATCGAGGCATCGCCAACATCGACGATGCGTCGCCGGTGTATCGCCGATGCATCGGCGATCTGGCGCGATCCTCCGACCCCAGCTGCTGGGACCAACCTGGAGGCCTCGATCCTCGACCTTCGACCTTCGATGCTCGGCCCTCCATCCTCGGCTTAAGTCGGGCCTGTCCCCCTACAAGAGGAATGTCCCAAAATAGTCAAAAATAGTCTGGGGACGATTGTGTGATTATTGGTAGGCTATTTTGAGGCATTGTGTGTTGTTGGTATGTTTTATTTGTCGTTCAAAATCTGCCTGCAGGAGGACATGCCCGACCTAATCCTCGGCCAGCGGCCCTCGGGGGACTCCCGAGCCTTCCGAGAAGGCCCGCCCCTTCTCGCTTCCCCCCCCCCCGCTCGAGGGGGTGCTGGATCTTTTCTCGGCGGCGCCGCGGAAGGCCTCGGGAAGCACCCTCCAGGGGCCAGCGGTGCCAGCAGTTTGCATTGCCGCTGGCGCAGCATGTCCACGGGGCTCCGCACTGGCCTTCGGCATCGGAGGTGGGTACGGGAAGAAAGGGGGGCGAAGACTGACGGCAGTTCCTGTTCATCTTGAGCACGATTTGTCGTTAGTGCCGTCGCGGGCGGTGCCCATTTGAGACAGAAGGCCGCCTGCCCAACAGCGGCCGCTGTAGGTGTTGGTCGTTGGGAATTGTGCAGCCGAGGTTGATGAGTAGGTCGACTCTGCTAGATCAAGGGTACCCTTGTGTCCTGTGTTTCGCGACTCAGATGCCTTCTACATTCCTATGCCAGCATGGCCCTCAGAAGGGTCGCGTGTCCTCACGCGTGCCCTCTCCAATCAACCCCGACTGCACCCGTCGGTCGCTGAAAGTAGATATTCTTGGGATTCTCAGCTGTCAATCTACTTTGAGCACCTTCCTACTTCAATGCTCGAGTGGCTTCACCAGCTCCTTCCTACTTCAATGCTCGAGTGGCGGACGCCCAATCTACTTTCAACGCCTTCCTGCTTCATATGGCGACCCGCTTCTTCCGACCGACGGGTACTCCTCGCTTCTTCCCCCGCGTCGCGCGCCCAGCGAGGAGTGGGCGCGGTGGCCCCTGGCGCGTGGCTGGCAGCGCGCCGGCGGCTCGCCGATGCCCAGCCGCGGAGGGGCGGCGGGCCAGACGGTGGACGGGCATCGCTCGGACGTGTGCATCGTTTCTCCGGCGAGGGCCATCGAGGAGCATCCTGGGTCATCCTGCGAAAACAAAAGCACACGCACGGAGTCGCAGAAGGCACGAGGGGTGGACGTCCGAGCGATGGCGAGGTGGACTTTGTGCTGTGCTTCTGCGGCGTCAGCAAGTCGCCCGGCGGTGGGTACCCGGAGGTCGAGGACAGCCTGGGGTGGCTCTCGCCATGGGGGAATCCCAGAGGTCTGAGGATATGATTCGTTCGATCCAGCGGGTTCTCCTGGATTTCGGCTCGCGGGGTCCGTTATCGGGCCGGGGGGGTGTTCAAAAGTGGATACGGGGCGAACGCCCATCCACAGGAAAGGGGTCAGGACCTCTGTGGGCCGCGGATTTTAAGAATCAGACCGGCGGATGTCTGGGAACGGGTCCTGAGGGAAACGGATCCTGAGGGTTGTCGCCGTCTTCGGGCTCTCAGGGTCCTCCACGGGCCCTGCGGGACCGCCAGAGAACGACTCATGATGATGAGCTCGTCCTGGGGGGAGGCTCCGGGGGTCCAGGACCCGTTTCCCGCAGGACCCGTTTCCCCCATGCTGAGGTGGCTCGTGCAGTTGCTCGCGCCTGGTGCCGAGAAGTACCGCGATCGCACGCGCGTGTTCATCAAGGAGAAGTGTGGCGACGCTGCAGGCGACGGGTTTCATGCAGCTCTCGCTGCAGCTCTGGAGCCCGTGGCGCACGTCGTCGAGGTCGAGCGAGTGGAAGATGCGCTCCGTGCCGACGACGCGACTGCCTACCTGGCCCACCTGGCTGGTCCCAGGTACAGCGACTTGGCCACGTGGACGTTCTTCCTGCACGCAGACGCGCCAGAGCACGTGCACCCATTCCGCTTGCTGGAAGACATAGTCGTGGCGGTCCGCAGCGGCACGTTGGACTCGGACCAGTTCCCGTTTATGTACCTGAGCCACAACTATCTGGACCTCGGCACCTCGCGCCATACTTGGGACGACTTCGCCTCGCCGCTCCTCTGGCGGCGCTTGTTCGGCTCCTCCGTAGCGCCCCCGCGCGAGGATGTGAAGGGCTACTGCTGCGTGCAGTTCCTGGTCCCGCGGCCGCGTGCGCTTCTGCGGCGGCAGTCCTGGTACGCGGACGCCTTCCGGTGGTTTGCCTCCTACGAGTCTTACTGGAGCCTGTTCCCGGCCGGCCGCCTCGTGACGTGGCAGGACCTCACCTGCAGGGCTCCGGCGCAGCTGTGGATGCCCTGGTGGCATGTCGTCCCGGAGGAGGGCCAGTGGAGACCAGGGCGGCCCTCTCGCCGGGCCCACATCCGCTCAAGATTGCCCCGCGGGCCCCGTCCCAGGTCGGAGGTGAACAGATCTCCTGCCCTGACACGTCGATTAGGGAATGGGCCGTCTTCGGTTCCCGAGGGGGCGTCGCGGCCGCCATCTTTGCGGGTCCAGGTCCGTCGGTTCCGGTCCCAGGCCGCCTTCACCAAGGGGAGGCTTACTAAAGGGAGGCTTGTCCACCGCCGACCAGGGGCCGCCCTGACCCGTTCTTCGAGGCGGGCCCCGCCGTGGCGGCGAGGTGTTGCAAGAGAGCCCTACGGGGACGAAACACGCCAGGGAGGGCCGCCGTGGCCGCGGCTGGCCCTCCTCCGGTGGGTCTTCGGGGAGGACCTGGCCTGCCCAGAGCGGCACCTGGACCCGCGGCTGCCGCTGTTCGTGCAGATCAGGAGCATCCCTCCAGACCGGATCCACTGCTGCTGACTCCAGTTGGGCGCGAATTGATGCGGGGGCGACCTGCGAGGGGGAAATCGGTGCCCTCTTCCAGGCCCTACAGGCCACCTCTGCGGGCCCTAAAGGTCCCCTCTGGGGCCCCTTCAGGGGCCCCAGAAGGGCTCCTTTTCTGCAGCCCTCGCTGCCCCCCCCCATTCTTCGCCCCCCAGGAATTCGCGCCCAACTCAGGGCCCCAGAACAGGCCAGGACTGTGCAAACCAGGATGTTGCCAGGTCCAGTGGGAGAGATGGACCACGCGCAGAGGGGTATACGGGGAGGGGGGAAGGCCTCTTGGAAGTACCCTGCTCCTCAGAAGGCGCGGGCCTTGTGCACAGATGTGTGACCGGCGCCTTTGGGGAAGCAGCCCCCTCTATATCCCTGACCTTCCAGAGAGCTATCTTTTAGCACTGGAGACCTAAAAACCTAAAAAACGAGACGAAACAGCCTAAAACCAAGACGTAGAATAGCTCTGGGATAGGTTTTTAAGTCGCGTGCTATTTTTTAGCCCTCCTGGAAGGTCAGGGATGAGGCCTCCCCCCACCCCCCTCCGCTCGCCGCCAGAGCACACTGCCAGATCCAGCAGGAGAGCGCGCAGCGCGGGGAGGGCCTCGGCCCACGGGCTGCAGCGTTCTCGGCCGCGTCCGCGTCCCGGCCTTCTCCGGCGGCGCGCCGTGGGCCTGGCACCGCTCGGACGCGTGCAGTTTTCCTGCGGCGAGGACCATCGGGGAGCATCCTTGATCATTTGGCGAAAAAACCACGCACGAAACCGACAAAAAAACACAGGGAATGGACGTCCGAGCGATGGCCAGCGGGGGGCAGGGGGATCGGGGAAGGCTTCTCAGAAGCACAGCTGGTTCTAAGAAGGCGCCAGTCTTGTCTGCAGATGGAAGGCCCGCGCCTTCTGAAAAGCAGCCTCCTTCTCAGACGCCCTCCCCCCTCCCCCCACCCCCTTGTGCGCGCCGCCAGACAGCGTTCTCGGCCATGTCCGCGTCCCGGTCCTCCGGCGTCTTCCTGCGGGGGTCATTGGCGGCGTGCCCGCGGTTTCGCCGCGCGGCCAGCAGCAGCGCGCGAGCCAGGGATGCCGCGGGCCGCTGCGCGGCGGAATTGCAGACGGGCCGATGCGCAGGTCGCGGACAAGGAGTCAATAAAGGTACGGTAGGTTCGTGTCGTGCCGACCAGCGGCGACCCCGCCAGCGGCGTTCAACGTTGAACGCCGCGGGCGACCCAGAATCGTTCGATGTGGAACGATTTGGTTCGGAAACGGCCGATCGTTCAAGATTCAAGGATCCCCGCGGTGTCAGGACCCACTGTCGAAGTCGGCACGGAACCTGGCGTACACTGCAAAGAACACGAAGGCGGAGACGAGGGACACAACCTCCATGACGTACAGACAACCCGCACAGTAAGGATGGGCGACGTTCCCAAGGGTACCCTTGCACCCTTCCTTCTCGGTCCATCCTTGGCCACGTTCGTTGGCCGCGCCCCGCTCGGCAAGCTTCGCAACGGCCTTCCAGGGCCCTTGCGTCCTTATCGCGCATCCTTATGATACGGGCTGATTGTACACGAAGCGGAGACCAGGGACATAACCTCCATGACGTAGGCCGGCAGGTCACATCTATGAAGTAGAATTGGATGTCGTCGTAGTTGAGCAGGTCGTCGCAACCGAGGCCGATTTCACAAGCTGGTTCAGCTCGTTCTCGTCGTTCTCGCCTTCGACGAGCTGCTGCACCCACCCCTTATGAAGCGAGCATCCAGGCCGCAGTAATATCCATCACATATGTGAGCTCCCGCATCGAGCTCTGCTTCTCCAGTAGGCTCCGAGCCATCGTCGAAGGTGTCGTTGCTTTCTCGGGTCTCCGAAGATACGCACACCGGCACCATGAGCAGCGTCCTTCTGACGACGCAAGCTCTCCTCCGCGTTGTTCGGGAGGCACTCCACCAGCCTCGCCTCCAATCGCGGAATCTTCTTGCTGAAGTGCTTCTGAAACGGCCCTGCTGTCTTCACCGTCACGCGATGCAATCAAATCAAGCTCCATCTGCAAAACTTCACAATCGTGTCGACTCTGTTTCTTCTCCGACTTTGTTCTGCCGCCGCAGCATCCGTTTCCCATTGCGCTCGTCGGGCGACCACTCCTTGCGGGGCGGCCTCATAGGTCCCTTGGTGGTGCGAGCCAGGGACAGCTGGGGAGCCAGGGGGAAGGTGGAGCCGGCGATGCCGCAGCATGCTGTTGCCGTTATAGGATGCAGTTCCTGGGAGATCCCATGCAGAACTGGCGCTGGTATATCCCCGACCGCAGGCTGGCATGATCCGGCATAATCCGCTCTCTAGTCTGGCGCAGTCCCGCTCAGCCCATCTTCATCCTGCGCCTGATCCTGCGCCTAATTCGGCCTAATCTGGTTTAGTCAGCCCTTCAATCGGGCTTACTAGAAGGAGCCCTGGAGCCCCCTTTCCGCAGGTCTTGCATTTGAGACCAACATCTCTGCCTGCAAGGCGAAGCAACGCAAGGGCTTGGCAGCACAAATGCAGGCATCTTGGGCTCGACTCGTCAGGCTGGCGCGGGAGCCAGAGCTTCTCAGAAGGCAGGGAATGTCTTAGAGAGGCCCTAGTGCTTTCATTATAGGGCCCCTGGGAAGCCGGGAGGGCTTCTGAGAAGCCCATTGCCCTCTGGGAGGGTCCCCTCTCCTCGTTGGAAGGCCGCCAATCCTCGCCGCTCCCTTGTGCCCGCACCCCTCTGCTGCGCGCGCCGCCAATCCTCGCCGATCGGGCCCCGAGCTGCCCAGGGACGATGCATTTCCCCATTGGAGGCCTGTCGTCGGTGCACCGTCGATTCCAGGTCATGTCTGCCCCCCTGCGCCAGTGCCCGCCTTGCGGCTCCCCTCAGAGAAGGAGGAGTGTCTCGAGTTCGGGTTCCGTGGTGGCTTGGTGCTGCTTTCTGTTCGGCTGCGGTTCGAGGCAACGGGTCGCGCGTCCCGTGTGTCATCCAGTTCTGGCTTGCCTCGGCGAGAGCTTGGCGCCACTGCTTTGAGTCCCCGTGTCGAGTTGGCAAGCAGCTGTGCGCGGTCGCCACAGCGAGAGAGCCGCCTCTTGAAGAAACGGCCCCGCCCTGCAATTGTGCGGCTTGCTGGAGACGGCAAGTTTCACGGTGCGGAGGTGGTGGGGAGATCTGAGGCCCAAACGCCTGGCCCGCCCTGCCGACACGTTTGCTGGTAAGAGGAGGAGGAGGAGGAGGAGGAGGAGGAGGAGGAGGAGGAGGAGGAGGAGGAGGAGGAGGAGGAGGAGGAGGAGGAGGAGGAGGAGGAGGAGGGGGAGGAGTCTAATTATGAAGACGAGGGGTGGATGGTGTCTTCCCCCCCCCCTGGCTCCCCTGCCCGCCTTACTTCCTCCGACGTTGGCAACTCCCGCCCCTCTCAGTGGGAGGCATGGGCAGCAGCACCCCCTGAGCCGCACGCATGGCTTGCCGGCGATGGGGGCATGCCAAACCTCGTGCACCCTCCTCTTGCCAATCTGCTCCGCGACGGCGTCGTGCTGGTCATCCTTCCGGATTGCGCCCCCGTGCTGGTTTGCCCTGTCGCGGGACAGGGGCCTCCTGAGATTCGTTGGCCCCCCGCCGCATCGCCGATGCATCGGCGATGCGGCACGATTTTTCGACCCCATCTACTCGGACCCCATTTGGGAGGTTCTATCTTGGTGTCCCCTTCCAAGCCTCCAAGAGCGGGCCAATCGCAGCCGTTCTGTCCCGAGACACCTCGCAGGCGGCCGCCCGGCGTGCGTCGGTTCGGGGGGTCCCCCGAGGGGGTCGGGATCCCGCAAAGGGGGTGTTTGCCTTGGGGGAGAAGTTCGATCGGTTTTTGCTCCGAGCCGCCCAGAACAGATGCCCCCCAGCCGCTGGCAGCTCCCGATAGTTGCGGATCGGTGGGCCATGCGGGGGGCATTTGTTTGCGGCAGTTCGGTGCACTAGCGGATCCTTTCCATGCCCCCCCTTAGGATCAGCCCCCCTTGGTGGATCCCGAGGGTAACCTCTGCGCCAAGCGCCGGCGGTCATGCGGGTGGCCTGCTCGTTACAGGCCGAGCTGCTAGGCGCGCGCGCCTGCCTGCCACTGGCTGGCCAGCAGGGAGGGGGGGCCAGGTCCGAGGTGCTGGGTTCGTTCAGGCTTTTTGCACGTTTCGGCCTCGGGGGGCTGTTTTCGGGCCCCAGGACCGTCAGACACAGATCTGGGGCGAAAGTATGCACCAGATGGACCCCAGATGGGGTCCGGGGATCGATTTTAACAGATATGGCCTCACCCCCCTGCATGGCCGATGTTCTAGGGCCGCAGCCAGTTCAGTCCCACCAAGCCGCCTCCAACAGTCCCCCACGGACTCGGGCATCTTCCGTCGAGCATCTTCTTGTGTCCCTTCAGTGGATGCACAGGGGGGAAGCGGGAGGACGGGTGGCCCGCGGTAAACAGGGAGGAGGAGAAGGAGGAGGAACTGAAGAAGTTGGAGGGAAGATTTAAGGAGCAGGGAGGGGGAGGAGGAGACGGTGGTGAAGGTGGTGGAGAGGGACGCGGGGGGGGGGGCGGGGAAGTTCACGGAGGAGGTTCGAGGGGAGGAAGAGGAGTGAGAGGAGGAGTAGGATGAAGGAAGATCGTAAAGAGGTTGAGGGGGGTGAGGAGCATCCCCGCCAGCCCATCCAGAAACGATGCCCTGGGAATTGTTTGGAGGGTGGGGTCGGCGTAGGCAAGCATCCTATGGAGTGATTCAGAAAGTGCCTCGTGTTCGTCGCGTCTCGCTCCCTACAGAAGGCGTCGATCGGCCAACTGAAGCCAACGGATACAAAAGTGCTGCAGGTCCGCCGGCGGAAACCAGCGGAACATCGGCGGAAGGCGGCAGAAGCACAAGACGCAGCAATTTTGGGTGCAGGCCCGCATTATACGTAGCACCCCGCAGTTGCGGATAAGAGTGATGGGGTTGCGGGGACGTCGGCAGGCTGCGAGGCTCTGAGGAAGCCCGCCGCAGGCGCCAACATCCCACCAATTACACAACGAGCCCACCGCAGGCTCCGAATGCTTTGGTCAAAGCAATGTTCGTGGATCGGGGAGTGGGTCGCGGGCGGGTCGCGGGCGGGTCGCGGGTGTGTCGCGGGTGTGTCGCGGGCCCGGTCGCGGGCGGGTCGCGGGTAACCCCGTGCGGGCGATAATAAAGCCTACCCCCCCCTTCGCCCCCTCTATTTTTGCTATCCCCGTTCAACAGGATTCAGCTGTGGAGAGGTGCGCGGAGTCCGAACTTGATAATCCACGGGGAAAGTTGCGAATCGAAGTTGCTACCATCTCATGTTGACTAGCGGCAGCATCAACAACGCTGAGCATGGCCATGGTGGTCTCACCATGTCAGCTTCCGAAATCATGAGCGTTTGGCAGGGCTGTGGGATTCTCACCTGTTCAGTTGGATCATCACCATCATCATCACCAGGGCGCCCAAGATCACCATCATCATGATCATCGTCATCATCATCATAACTTCTGAATAACATCACCTTTCCCGGGAAAATTGTTGTTTATCCCCGTCAGACCCCTGAACTTTATTCTCTACGGGCTTTTACTATCGCCCGCACTGAGTTATGGCAGCGAGGTGGCCACGAAGGTCGATTGCGGGGCCACGGAGGGCATGCGCATGGGGCAACTACGGGTGCGAACGAACGGGGGCCACGAAGGGCATGCGCACATTGGGCCGCACAGGGCAAGGACGGGGCCATTGAGGGCAGCGACGGGGCCACGAAAGGCTGCGAGGGGTCCACGAAGGGCGACAGCGGGGCCACGAAGCGCATGCATGATTATGGAGCCAAGACGGGCGCGAACGAGCGTGGGCCACGAAGGGCATACATATTTGGGGCCACGAAGGGAAGAGAGTGGGCCACGAAGGGCTGCAACGGGGCCACGACACAAAGCGAGGGGGCCACGAAGGGCTGCAACGGGGCCACGAAGGGCAGCAACGGGGCCACGACACAAAGCGAGGGGGCCACGGAGGGCTGCAACGGGGCCACGAAGGGCAGCGAGGGGGCCACGAAGGGCTGCAACGGGGCCACGGCACAAAGCGAGGGGGCCACAGAGAGCTGCAACGGGGTCACGAAACAAGGCGAGGGGGCCACGAAGGGCTGCAACGGTGCCACGAAGGGCAGCGAGATCCTGATGCCTAGGTAATTTGTCAGGGAGTCCTAAGCGCGAGCGCGATTCCTGGGTGCCTGGGTGTCGGGAGCGCGGCGCTTGAGACAATTGTAAGAAATTCCAACGCAAGGGCGCTATTCGTCAGTAAGTTGAGAGCGCGGGTCCTGAATAACATGCGAGGAAGTCTTGGGCGGGAGCGGGGGTCCTGGCTAAATGGTGAGGCCGTCTCAGGCGGGAGCCGTTGTTGTTGTAACCGTGGGGGCCAGGGGCGCAGTTTGAACATCAAGATTTTCATTGCCAAAAAACAGGGTGTGAGCGTCCAGGGGCACACTTCGATCGAGAAAAAACAGCATGCACCGGTGAGGGGGGATCAGCAACAGTTAATTTCAATAAATGGAAGATCGGCAACGATATTTACAACGACAACATCAACAATACCAACGACAACAACAATCCGTACAGCAAATCCTCACTTCAGCCACGCGCCCAGGGACAGTGAATGACCGCTAGGTCCCTGCACACTGATAGTTGCAGACCTCTGCGAGCTTCCTGGAACCATCTTAGGAAGGTGGGTGGCACTTCATGTCAGCAGCCACACTTCGGAAACCCAGAAGTCCTGTCTTGGGGCCCTCTTGGGGCACCCTCGGGGCCGCTTTGGGCCCCTGAAGGAGCTCCCTTGAGCCATGGCGGATTTTTCCTGAGGCCTCACAAGCCCATCCTACGCGAATGTGCATGATGATGCGGCATTAAGTTGTTTCGTTGCGCGGAGTCTGCCCTCTTTCGGGGTTCTTGGGATTGTCTGTGGCCACTTGGAGCCGTCTTGGGGCATTACCGGGGACTTTGGTGGATATGGTCAGAGATATCTTGAGCCATGTCGGTTGATGCCATGCGATCTCGGAGGCGATGTTGGGTCATCTGGGCCCTCTTGGGGTCATCGTTGGCCATATCGGACGCCTGAACCCGTCGCGCCTCCCTCCCCTGTCAGAAATATGGAAACGGGCAGATGGAGAGGCAAACGTCCCCCCAGATGTGAAGAAGGCGGTTGGAAGAACTAACGTGCGAAGCGACCCGCTTCCGAATTGAGGAGATTGGGGAGGGGGTTCAAAGTAAGACTTGTGAGGAGTGGGCCGACGTCGGCGGACAAACTTCCTCGACAACCCCCGCCCCCGATGGCAGTATGGTCAGAATGGCACACGCACACCATGCGTGCGTTGGGTGGATGTATGCACAGGACGCCTCCGGGCTCACAGTCCAGGCCTCGCGTTGCCGATCATGGAACGCGCGTTGCCCCCCCGCTCGTGTCACTGGCAGCGTGACCGCAGGCCTCCAGTGCGCCGTGTCGGTGTCGGCTGGCGAGGAGGTGGCCAGGAGACCAAGTCGTGAGACCCACAAGTGCCCCCCCGCCCCATCGTCCCCCCACCCCCCCCTGCCTCATTGCGGGGAGGGATGCCACGTGTCTCCCCCTCACCTCCACCCTTGCGGGGGACGAGACGAGGGAACAGGGCCAGAGTCTGCAGACGGGTCCTCGGATCCCTCCCGAGCATTATGTCCAGCCTGTCTTCCGCCCCGCTGCGGTAACGAAAGGCCCACCTCCCACAGAGGGCCGACGGAAGGACTGAGGAGGCAGGGGGGAGTCCCTGCAGTCTCTGCTCGGCCACACGGTCCCGTGAGGAGGCGGGGTTGGAGGGATATGCGGGCAGCGGGGGTTGGATTGCTGTCCTCCTCCTCCTCCTCCTCCTCCTCCTCCTCCTCTTCCATGCCTCCTCCACCTCCTCCCCCTCCTCCTCATCCTCCTCCTCGTTCCTCATCCTGCTCCTGCTCAGTTCCTCCTCTTCCTCATTCTCCTCCTCCTCCTCCTTCTCCTCCTCCTCCTCTTCTTCCTCCTCCTCCTCCTCCTTCTCCTCCTCCTCCTCCAGTCTTCATCCTGCTTCCTCCTCCCCCTTCTCTTCTTCCTCCTTTTCCTCCTCCATGGATTTGATCTGCTGGCGCAAGACGGAACCTCCCAGGTGGTGGTGGCGGACGAGCGGAAGGCGGACGCACAGAGACAACGCTCTCAACCCGCGACGGCCGCCGACGGTGCGGCTTGCGCCGGCTCAGGCGGTGCGAGGCGAGCGGTGTCGGCGGCGGCGGCCCCGTGTGGCTGGTGCGGCTCTGCGGGGAGCCGGGCACAACCCCAGGGGGTCTGGCTTTCCACCCCCTGCTCTCCGGGGGCGGCCAAGAGGAGGGTGATGACCAGGGGGGGGTGGATATCATGGCGGGGGGCATGATATCTCCCCAGATTTCACGGCGACTCTTCTTATTTCTTTGCGTCCCTGACCCCCCCTTGGCCGCGCACATGGCGCAGTTGGTGGCGCGTGGCATGCTGTGCGCAGGCCCATCAGACACAATCTCCTCCTCCTCCTTCTCCTCCTCCTTCTCCTCCTACTTCTCCCCCTCCTGCTCCTGCTCCTCCTCCTCCTCCTCCTCCTCCTCCTCCTCCTCCGTAGCCATTTTGGCTCAAGTCCGTAGCGTGAGGCTCAGGGCTTGACGAGTGGCGTGGGGGGATCCACGGCCCCCAACTGCTTTCGCCTGTTGCAAGGCACACATCCTCGGCACATCTTCGAGACAGTACCGTCGTATTGCTCACACCTCTTCCCGCGTTCCATGGCTAATGGTTCCTCTTCGCATGCCGCTGCTGCGAACAAGTCCGCAGCTGTCTCGGATCGCAGGACCTGGGCCGCCCCATGGCTCTGCCGCTGGTGTACGCACCCGCGCACAGGGGCCAAGTGGTGGAATCGAGGTGATTGCCAGCAATGTACCAGCTGTCGTGTTGCTAAGGGGGCCAGCTTCGGTGGCCCCAAGCCCACCGACGGCCCACCTGCACAGAGGCCAGCCTCGACCAGCGTGCGGCGCAAAGGAGACAGCGTGCCGCCTTGGTCAGATGTGGCGGCCAAGGATCGCGAGATCGCGCAGCTCAAGGCACAGCTCAAGGCGGCCAGCGCCCCCGCCGTGGGCGAGGGAGCCAGCGAAGCTGATGACCCACAGGGACGGCTCGCAGAGATTGCTTCGCTCCTCCGTGCCTTGGGCACAAGCACCGACCCTGCCATCATGGGCGCGAGGGAGGCCCTGTCCAAAGAACGGGAGGCCATCAAGCTGCGCATCGTTGAGTCGAAGCCATTCGCGGGCCAGCTTCACCACTATACCACCCGCATCGACGCGCTGGTGCAGGCGAAGGACAAGCGCCAGGCCGCGCTCCAGGACCTGCAGGAGCAGCGCAAGCGCCTGGATGACAGGATCACCGAGACGGAGGGCCAGATCGCTGAGATCACGGCCGAGGTGCAGGAGCTTGAGGCGCTGCGCTGGAAAGTCTCGGCCAAGGCACCTACGGCGGCACCTGGCGAGTGCTCCCTGCGCGCGCTCGTGCCCGCAGTCGACATTTCGGTCGAAAAGATGGGCGAGATGCTCCAGGGCCTGGGCGCGGACGACCAGCTCGCGCAGTCGGTGGCCACGGTCTTCAGCCAGCTGCGCGCACTCGCGGACAAGGCAGCTGCAGCAGGGTCGGACGCATCTCCAGCACCAGGGCAACCTGAAGGAGGCAGCTCCAGTGCAGCTGCGGCTAGTGGACCCGCAGACATGCCGTCGGCGGGACAGCAGCAGGAGGCGCAAGCCAGGCCTGTCCCCATGGACACAGACGACCTCGACGAGTTGCGGGAGTTTCTGCGCAATGCCATGGGCGATGACCCACCGCAGGAGGAGGCGCAGGTCAGGGAGGCCATCAAGCGGATGGCCAATGCAATGGAGACTCTTCAGGCCAAACGGATGCGTACGGGTCAAGCCTGAAGGTCATGGCTCAACAAATGTGGTGCTGGACAAAGCGGCCTACGGCCTCGCCTACCTGGTAAAGTTCATGTTAGTCTTCTGGTTGGTGAAGTTTTGGACGGACATCAACCTCATCTACGACATCCTGCTGAGGATAGGGTACTACAGCGGTTGGCTAGGGCAAGTGCTGTCGACGGGCTCCCTTGGTAGCCGCGCGGATGCGGGCTTTAAAGTCGTCAGACCTTCCCCAAGGTCCGCGCCTCGGGAGCCAACGGGACCCAGCACCTCTGCCGCTAGCCGTCGCACAAGCTCAAGAAGTGCTGCTACTCCTGCTGCGCCGTGTACGCTGCAGGGACGTGCGGGCGGTCCCGTAACATGGGGCCGCTCTAGTCGATACCGCCACGACCGTTATCGGGGGTTTCTTATCGCACTGGTCGTGTGCTCGGTTGAAGGGGTGCATGCCAATGGCACCAACGTGAACCAGGTCCTCACCTCCAACCTTACGTCTCATGGAGCCATGGCTGGAGTCTTGAGTGCGCCCCGCAGCTACAAGTCTATTGTCTGCCTGCAGGAACATCATGGTGATGACCAGCGACTCCCTGAGCTACAGAATACAGCGCGCCATCACGGGTTTCATGGAGTATGGACGGCGGCCGCACCCACGGGCCGAGGAGGCACTTGCGGAGGATGCGCTATTCTTGCACCGAAACATGCGCGGCTTGGAATGGGACCACTGTTGACCACTCCGACTCTCGCGCCAGGCCGAATCACGGTGGGGCATGCCAGCTGGGGACCACGGGGAGGCGCAGTGCTGGTCTCCATTTACTTGGTCGACTCGGTGGGGCTCAATCAAGAGAATATGGATTTACTTACCACTTTGGCACAATACCTGGAGGCGCTCAATGGTTTGGGACAGCCATGGATTGTGGCGGGCGACTGGAACATGGACCCATCGAGCACGATGGATTGGATGCATTCGGTACACGGAGTTCAGCAGGTCCCAGCCCAACCCACATGCAATGCCACGCAACCTGGCACTACCAGGGATTATTTCTGCGTCTCGGCGGCCCTGGTCGATTGGATTCGAGGATGTGAAGTCGGAGTGGCAGCGACCTTTCCGCATCAGCCTGTGCATTTGGGGTTCCAATACTGCGCGCATGAGCAATGGGCACGCGTCCCTGTTATACCTCGACCTCTCCCGACGGTGCCGAAGGTGGGTTGTGCCAGATTCCCACCCAGACGGCAATGGGCACGCGTGAAGCAGCTAATCGATCAAGCCTCAGATGGTGTGACCTTGGCTGCGGCGTGGGATGGGGTTATTGCGACGATGGAGCATGATATCCTCAACCGCAATGACATAATGGACATAACGCATCGGGGACTTTATCAAGGCCGAGCTGGTCCAGACCAATGGGTATGGAAGCGAGTGCAGGCAGTCGTACCACCGAGACCGAAGCGGTTGAGCGCCTACCAGCAGTATGGCAAGTGGTGTCGGCATCTACGCTCCACATACACACGAATGCACACGGCCCTCCAACGCATAATGGAGGAAGCAGATGCGAACCGTTTTCCCGCAAGACTATTGCCAAACATTTACGGCCAGCATGGACACTACGTCAACAGCCTGGGCAGTCCTGACCAAGGTATGGCCAAGGAGCAGCGGTTGTTCGCGCAACTCAGTCGGGACCTTCAGGGTTTCTTCGCGCGGGTTGTACGTGCTGGCTGGGTTGGGCCGCTGCTTGATTATGAAGATCGAATCCAGCTCCACAGTCTGCACGACAGGTTTTATGAGCCTGACTTCCTAGACAGGATAGACCAAGCCCTGGACAAGGTGAATCGCGTGACGGAGGCCATACGCAAGTTTGCTGGCATCGAATGGGCGCAGTGGGCCAAGCAGGCATTTCAAAATGGGGCTGGCAAAGCGCACAGGTACACCAGGGCGCGCGAGCTACAAGAGACGTTGCAGTATGCCGAGAACGACCGTGGCCAACCGCACCACATGGCAGACGAATGCTTGGATTTCTGGAAGGGGGTCTGGACCATTCATGATGACACAGCGGTCGCCAAGCCGGCAGGACATGCAGATTGGGAGGACTTACCTGAGATCACAATCGATGACATTCGTAACATACTCAGACGATTCAAAGCCACTACGGCGCTTGGGCAGGTATCGATGCAACCCCGTGCACTGACCCAAGTATCGGACATTGGATTGGGAGTCCTTGCTTCTCTCTTTCACAAATGCGAGAGGTTGGCGTGCTGGCCCGTGCAGAGGGTCACCACGGTGCTAGTGAGGCTCCCCAAGCCCACGGGGGGCCACCGCCTCATCGCACTCATCAATACTGTGGTCCGTATTTGGAGCCGATTACGACGAAGGATATCTAAGAGATGGGAGCTCGCCAACCCTTCGACTGCCTTTTGGGGCACGAGGCCTGGGGCGACGTCTACCGACGCTGCGTTTCAACACAACATAGCTGCAGAGACGGCGAAGCTCAATGGCATGCATACGGTCAGTGCACTCATTGACATGTACAAGTGTTTCGAGACGATACGACATACCGCGCTGCTGGACAGAGCCAGTCAGATGCAATTTCCGATGAGATTACTCTGGATGTTGATCCACACATACCAGGCACCACGGCAGGTGCGAGCTTACGGGTCACTGTCCACCAAGTTCACCTCCGCGCAGGGCATACTAGCGGGATGCTCTCACGCCTGCGCCATGGTCCACCTGCTTCTCTGCCAGTCCTTGGAGGCCCTACGCAGGAAGTATGTGGAGGTGGTGCCACGAGCTTTGATGGACGACGTCAGCTTTCAATGGATAGGTGCAGAACCCTCTCAGGCGGTCGTCCTATTTCATGCAGTACGATGGTTCATTCGCCAAGTGCAGCCGCTAGGTCTCATCATTCAGGTAGACAAAAGTGGATGCGTGGGTGGCACTACGGAGGCGACACGGGTGGCGAAGAAGCTTGGGGGATTCATACGGTTTCGCTGCCACAAGCACATGCGCAATCTAGGACACGAGCTCGCGGGGGTGCGACTAAGACGTATACAAGAGAGGAAGCGTGTCATGGGCGTACTGGCCAGGAGGGGCAAGTTGGCTGCGCTGCAACGGGGACGAGCTCAAGTTCATACTCTGTGGCGCACGGGCCTGCTGCCCGCTGCTGCGCATGGAGCTGGTGCTAGCGGGGTCGTCCCTGCGACGCTGGCAAAGCTACGCACACTGGCAGGTTCTTTGGTGGGAGCCAAGTCACACGCCAGCCTTGCGGCCTGGCTCGCCACACAGAGTGATGAATGGTTTGACCCGATATTCGACGTCACGACAGACCTAGTATGTAGATATGCTATCACAGTGTGGGATGGACTGGTACCCCTCAGTCAGCTACAACGGGCGTGGACTGCCATGATGGAAGCTTGGAATGGTGAATACACGTGGGCCAGATGCAATGGACCTCTCTCAGCGGTGTCGCTCAGCCTGCACAGGGTGGACTGGAAGATGGCGGCGGCACATATACTATACGACGACCAGGGCAACCTCGTGAACCTTCTTACCACTACTCCGTGGGATGTGAAGCTGTTACTGCGACAGAGCATTGGACGATGGCAGATGTTACGTATTGTTAGCCACATGCAGCCTATAGTTGGGAATCCCCATGGAGTCTGGAGGCGTGCACTACGCCGCTCAATTCTCAGCTTGAAGAATCCGATACATAGAGGCTGCGCCCGCAGATTGCTTGGTTCCGCATTGTGGCCCCCAGCAAGGAAGAAGGCCCTAGGGATCTCGGACAGCCACCAGTGCGAGATGTGTGTGAGTTCTGAGGCTGGCACTCTAGGGCACCAGTTGTATAACTGTGAAGGGGTGCTTCACCCACCTGAGGAGCTGGCGGTTGAATCCCTTTCTGAAGAGGTCTTGGAGCGCAGGGATTATCTGCGGGGTCTTGGGGACAATGGGCTTGGCGACCCAGAGTGGGACTCTCTTGAGCTGTACGGGTTGCCTTACCATCCCATCAAGATAGCCCCCCTACCCGCGCAGTGCCCTGTGTTCCACTGGGGGGCTACGCATCTTCCCTGGGGTCGGCGGATCTACACTGACGGCTCGGGGCTCGCGAACGCGAGCCCTGAACTGCGTAGGTGTGGATGGGCCGCGGTGGAGTTGTCGGTCTCTGGGCTGCCCTTGAGGGCGGTGTTTGGGCCGCTCCCTGGGCGCCAGTCGGTGCCCCGTGCGGAGCGGTACGCGGGTTTGATGGCTCTTTCGGTAGCCCCCCAGGCGACCACAATATATAGTGATCACTTAGCCTTTGTGCAGGAAGGCCAGAGCTGGAGTCCCCAGCTGGCCTGCGGTTTGTCACGACACGCGGGTGTGTGGCGTCGCATCTTCCAGCTCTTCGAGCAAAATAGGCCTCCGCCCGAGTTCGTTTGGGTCCCTGCACACAGAGACATGGATGTGGTCATGTCTCTGGAGCAAGGACAGATCACCAGTTACTTGGGTAACGCTTGGGCCGACTTTTTCGCGCGCCTTGGAGCCCAGGACCATCAGTATGCGCAGGTTTGTCTCGACGCGGAGAAGGCCCATTTGAAGGCCTGCAAAGCCACCTGGGGTTTCTTGGCGCGCGCGGTCCAGATCATTGGGGAGTACTCTAAGACGTTTGAGCCCCCAACGATTCCAGTGTGCCAGTATGCTGAGCGAATCAATTTGACGCTCATAGAGCACGAGATTTACCGACTGCCGAAGCGTGCGGAATGGCGCTGCAGGAGGTGCAATATGTCTGCCAGGAGCGAATCCACACTGCGAGTTATGTGCAGCGGGGCCGCTAGGAGGTGCCAGGGCAGCGAGCTAGAGCGCTGCCGCGCCGACATCATTTTCGCTGCCGAACCCCAGGCACGCCTTCACACTGCGAGCAGCCCCGCGGTGTCAGATCCTGTCCCTCCCTTGCTGGGCCAGGACCCCTCCTCCCCCTCCCCGACCGACGCCGCGTTGGAGGCTGGGTTGAATGCCATTGCCGCGCTGGGTCACAGGCCTGCCCGCCACGGTAGGGTGACCATATGTCAGAGGTGTGCTGGATACTGGATCCTCCCCGACGGCAAGTGCCGCAAGCTCAGTAGAAAGTGCGAAGGGGAGGCCAAAGTAGCCAGCACGATTCAGAATCACAGAATGTACTGGCGACACGCAGAGGTAGGTTGCCACCCCAAGACGGGCGAAGTTTTGGGTCCGTGGGATGGCGCCCTTGTTTCTGGTTCGGTGCCTGGGGCCGTTTGTTTCCCGTCTTCCGAGGCCACTGGACCTAGGGCTAGCTCTGCGTGTTCGGCCAAACATGATGGTATGGGGCAAGGACACTGTGGTGGTCGTGTCGAGACGTCGTCCCGTCGTGCGCCACGTCCATGCCCTCCCACGGCTGTTTCGCTCGAGTCCCGAGCGAATGCCGAGAGCACAGTTTTGGCGCAGGCGTCGTTGGTGCCTGCTTCGGACTCTGATTAAATCAGAGATGGCCTCCTGCTCATTCTCCACAACGCTGGAGGCCATTCTTCGGGGCGTTTAACGCCCCCCGCCGCCAGGCCTTCACCCCTGGCCCTACTCACTGCTCGGCGCTAGTCACTGACCTGCGCCTCGGCAGCCGCAAGCCGCAAGCCTCCTCCTCCTCCTCCACATCTCCCTCCCTTCCTCCCCGACCTTCACCAACCTCCTCCTCCTCCTCCTCCTCCTCCTCTTCCTCCTTCTCCTCCTCCTCCTCCTCCTCCTCCTCCTCCTCCTTTCTGATCCCTCCCTCGTGGACGACCCCCTCCTGGACGCTCCTGGCCTCCTGCCCTGAGGCTCGGGGTGTTCGGGCGTTGTCGTGGGTCCTCGGCGGCCGTCCAGCCTCGGGGGGCGCGTTCCAGCAGGCGCTCCTCGCCGAGAGCGCTCCAGGGGGGTGCCCGGCTCTTCTCGAGCGGCCGCACTCGAAAGCCAGACGATGATCGGGCCGGACGAAAGGGGGGGATTGGGAAAGGGGGGGGTACGAGATTTGCTGCATGCAGCTGGTTTCGGCCTCACCGAGGGGGCCATTTCTCGATACATGGCCGCCTCCGGCGCCAGGAGGCGCCGGGAAAATCAGCTGTGTGAGCTGATTCTCAAACCCCCCCTTTGCTATCCCCCCTTTCGCCCGACCCGAGACGAGGATCATTGGGGGGAATGTCGGGGGTGGACAGACCTCCTACCCTGACACGTCGATGAGCGAGTTTTATAGCGTTCAACGACTACGTCGCATCCCGCAGATGCGGATAAGAGTGAGGAGGCAGCGGGGGCGTCCGCAGTCTGCGAGGCTCTGAAGAAGCCCGCCGCGGCCCGCCTCAGGCGCCGATTGTTCGTTAAAGCAATGTGGGTGGGTCGCGGGGTGGGTCGCGGGTGGGTCGCCGGGGCGTCGCGGGGTGTGTCGCGGGTGGGTCGCGCAGATTTTTTCAAGCTATACAACGAGCCCCGCGCAGGCGGCGATTGTTTGGTCAAAAAAAAAGTGGGTGGATCACGGGTTGGGTCGCAGGTGGGTCGCGGGTGGGTCGACGCGGGCCGGGTCGCGGGTGGGTCGCGGGTGGGTTCCGGGTGGGTCGTGGGTAGGTCGCGGGTGGGTCGCGGGTGGGTCGCAGGGTGGGTGGCGGGGTGGGTCGCGGGTGGGTTGCGGGGTGGGTTCCGGGTGGGTCGTGGGTAGGTCGCGGGTGGGTCGCGGGTGGGTCGCGGGGTGGGTCGCGGGGTGGGTCGCGGGTGGGTTGCGGGGTGGGTCGCGGGGTGGGTCGCGGGTGGGTCCCGGGGTCGGTCGCGGGTGGGTCGCGGGCGGGACGACGACAATAAACGGCAACAACAATAGCAGCAACAACAACAACGCAACAAGCATAATCTTCACTACGGATCGTCCATTCAGCCACGCGCCAAGGGACAGTGGTTGACCGTTCGGCCCCCTCATTCTGACCAGATAGAATTACATACGAATTGAAACTTCAAGTGAAATGTTACTTGATTTTCTTCGTTCGCGATGAGGAAGGCTGGAAACAATGACGTCGATGAAAGGGGTGGCGAGGTGATGCAGCCGAGGAGATGCGTGGCGGGATCGAGCCAGGGAGGAGGCTATTGAGAAAAAGTGATGGGCCAGAGGGATGTTAGGAGAGTAGGGGAAGGACGGTGACGACGGTCGGCATGGCTGGGGTGGCGCCCGGGAACAGCGCAAACAACTGCGCCAGCGTCGCCCGTCGAGGCTGCATGTGGTTCAGTCTCGACAGCGAGATCTCGACCTCTGCGTGAATCCACGCCATCGGCAGATATACCAACCCTGAGTAGTTCGTGGGCTGCGACAAAAAAAACACACAACGTCAATACCATGGGCGCTGGTAGCGAGGCATCCTATCGAGGAGTGAGCCAGGTCCGACCATTTACGCATGACAAATAACCTGCGTATTACGCTCTCGCCCCCCAATGGCACATGCGCAATCGAAGTTTTTGTCGTTCCCGTTTTTTGTATGTGTGCGTGGTGTGTTGGTGGTGGCGCGCGTGGTGGTGGTGGTGGTGGTGGTGGTGGTGGTGGTGGTGGTGGTGGTGGTGGTGGTGGTGTGTTGTGTGTGTTGTGTGTTGTGTGTGTGTTGTGTGTTGTGTGTTGTGTGTTGTGTGTTGTGTGTTGTGTGTTGTGTGTTGTGTGTGTTGTGTGTGTGTGTGTGTGCGTGCGTGCGTGCGTGCGTGCGTGCGTGCGTGCGTGCGTGCGTGCGTGCGTGCGTGCGTGTGTGCGTGTGTGGTGGTGTGTGTGGTGGCGTGTGTGTGTGTGTGTGTGTGTGCTTGTGTGTATGAATGTGTGAATGTGTGAAAGGGGGGAGGGTGGGTGGGTGGGTGGATGGGTGACTAGACGGTGCACTCGCGTCTGTGCGCGCGCGTGTACGACTGTTTTTTATTTTGGGGGGGGGGGCGGCAGCAGCAGCAGCAGCGACAGAGCAGGGCCAGAGGAACGGGGGAGGTTTATGTTTGGCAACCAGAATGTGTTTGAATATTGTTTGAACATGCTCTGGTTATTTGTTATTTCCCTTCCAAAACCCACCTGTAGGAGGACATGGCCGACCTAACGGTCCAGCAGCTTCACCGCATGCGCCTTTACCAGACATGCGATGTCTTGATTGGTGCCAGTACAGTCGAGCCGAGGTAGAAGATCGGGGTCGGTTCGGGGAGGGTACCCTAGCGTCCTTCGTGCTTGTTGGATGCTGTTGTGCATCCTGGGGAGGGTACCCCTGGAGCTCTGGATGTTTTGTCTGTTTCGGACGGGGAGGGTCTGAGCACTTGAGGGGTGCTCTTCTGGCCTTGTTGGCCCGACTGTGCGCCGTGCCTCGAAGTGCCGATCGTTTCCCAGGGGCCGGACTTGCATCCCGAGTCGCTTCTTGACGGTCTCGGGGCCCGTCGAGAGCCCCTCGGATGCAGAAACGTGTAGGAAAGCATCCCGTCGTGATTTTTTGTTTATAACGCGAGCTTGTCTCCGTGTGCTTCTTTCGTCGAGGCCGCCCTGATGGGTTCCGAGCAGATGGGTCTGATGAACGCGCCGCATCGCCGATGCATCGGCGCTCGATCTGGAGCCGGATTTCTGACGTCGCCGATGTCGCCGATGCGGCGCCGACGCCGCCGATGCATCGCCGATGCATCGGCGATGCAGCGAGATCATCCGACCCTATGTTCGGTAGATTCGTGTCGTGTCGACCACCGGGGACCCTGCCGCGGGTGTTCAACGTTGAACGCCGCCTGCGACCCAGAATCGGTAAGAGTTGAAAATTCTGACGCTTCGGACACGACCGATCGTTCAAGGCTGATCGATCCCCGCGGTGTGAGAAACCAACGCTGGGGTCAACCCCGTTTGGAAGGCCTCTCGTTTCGCTCCTCAGAGGGCCAGTTTTTCATCTCTGGTTGTTTTCGACGGTCCCGGGAAGCCTCGTTTTCAAGAGTCAGTCCACGCGTTCCTCCTCCTCTTCTCCTCTTCTCCCCCCCCCCCACTCCATCATCCAGTCACCCCTCTCACTTCGGCACACACCTCAGACGTTTCGTGGCCCCCATAGGAGCTCCACCGAGTGTTCCAGTGGCGCAGCCCGCATGCGTCCCCGCCACCCATTTCAGCACACCCCTCACACGTTTCGTGGCCCCATACGGAGCTCCACCCAAGGCCCCAGTGGCGCAGCCCGCAGGCGTCCCCGCCACCTATTTTTGCACACCCTCACACGGCTCGTTGTCCCAGAAGAGCTCCGCCGAAGTTCCCACATTCGCAGCCCGCATGCGTCCCCGCTATTCATTTCGACACACCCATCACACGTTTCGTGGCCCCCAGAGGAGCTCCGCAGAAAGCCCCAGTTTCGCAGCCCGCGTGGGTTCCCGCTACCCATTTCGGCACACGCCTCACATTTTCCATGGCCCCATAGGGAGCTCCGCCGAAGGCCCCAGTGGCGCAGCCCGCATGCGTCCCCGCCACCCATGTCAGCACACCCCTTCACACGCTTCGTGGTCCCAGAGGAGCCCCACCGAAGGTCCCCGTGGCGCAGCCCGCATGCGTCCGCGCCACCCATTTCAGCACACCCCTCACACGTTTCGTGGCCCCATATGGAGCTCCACCGAATGGCCCAGTGGTGGTCCCCGCATGAGTTCCCACCGCTCGTTTCGGCAAGCCCCTCACACGTTCCGTTGCCCTTAGGGGGCTCCGTAAGAAGTTCGACAGAAGTCCCCAGTGGCGGTGCCCACACGTGTCCCCGCCACCCATTTCGGCACACACCTCACATTTTTCGTGACCCCATAGGGAGCTCCACCGAAAGTCCTGGTGGCGGTGCCCACATGTGTCCCCGCCATCCCGCCATGCAGTTCGGCACGAGCTCCACCGATGGCCCCAGTGGCAGCGCCCACATGCGCCCCCGCAACTAATTTCGACACACCCCTTATACGCTTCGCGGCCCCGTAGGGAGCTTCACCGACACCGACGAAGATAATTGGTCCTTCGCATGGCATTTCTTTACGACGCGAGCATGTCTGGGTTCCCAGATGCTGCATGCGTGAACCGTGACGCCACCAGGAGGGGGCGTCCCCTGCAACGGGCGTTGCACTGCGAAAGGTGAATCCTGCCAGTCGGACCCCTGCGCCTCGTCGCCGTCGTTCGGCGTCGTCCTCGTCGGCGATCGCGGCATCGTCCTCGTCGGCGCCGGCGTCGGCGTCGTCGCCTTCGTCGTTGTTGGCTTTCGTCGTCGTCGACGTCGGCGTTCGTCGTCGTCGTCGGCGTTCGTCGTCGTCGCCGTCGTCGTCGTTGGCTTTCGTCGTCCTCGGCGTTCGTCGTCGTCGGCGGCGGCGTCGTCGTGTGTTCCCTGCCCTCCGAGGAGGTGCCGCTGTCGGCAGGCGCTCCTCGCCGCCCAGCCCAGCGAGTGCCGCGGCGCGCCTGGGCGCGGGGCGTCCTGCTCGGACGACGGAGCGGACACGGCGGAGAGGAGGGGGCACGGTGTCACAAAGGCAGCTCGCCGGTTGGGCCCCACCGCCAGCCCAAGCGGCGAGCACGAATCTCGGAGGTTGATAGACCTCCAACCTTGGCACGTCGATTAAGGAATTGGCAGTTTTCGGTTCGCGAGAGGGCGTCGCGGCCGTCATTTTTTCGGGTCCAGGTCCGTCGGTTTCGGTCCCAGGCCGTTTTCACTAAGGGGAGGTTTGTTCAAGGGAGGTTTGTCCACCGCCGAGAATCGGGCGTAGCCCCGCACGCATTCGACTGCCCACGCTTCGTCCTCGTGCTGCTCGTGTTCCTCCCCGACCTCCTGCCGATCCTGATGGTCGTCGTCGTTCTCCTCCTCCTCGTCCTCCTCGTCCTTCTCGTCTTCCTCGTCTTCCTCCTGCTCCAGCTCCTCCTCGGCGTCCTCGTCTAGGACATCATCCTCATTTCTCCTCTTCCTCCTGCTCATCCTCCTTCTCCTGGCACCTCGGGCTTCGACGCCCTCGCTTGCCCGCTTGCAGTTTTTTTCTGGGGTCGGCGGCAGAAGCCATGGGTTGCGCCTTAGAGGGCGCCATGGGTTGCGCCATAGGTTGCGCCCTCGGCGGCCGAGAGTAAAACCGTCTCCTCTCGGTTGCGCCATGGGTTGCGCACTCGGCGGCCGAAGATAAAACCGTCTCCTATCGGTTGCGCCATAGGTTGCGCCCTCGGCGGCCGAGAGTAAAACCGTCTCCTGTCGGTTTCGCCATACGGTGCCTTCATCGGCTGAAGCTAAATCCGTGTCCCATCGGTTGCGCCATAGATTGCGCCCTCGGCGGCCGAGAATAAGACCGTTTCCTATCGGTTGCGCCATGGGTTTCTAACTTGGCGGCCGATAGTAAAACCGTCTCCTATCGGTTGAACCAAAGGTTGCGCCTTCGGCGGCTGAGAAGAACACCGCCTCCTATCGGTTGCGCCATAAGTTGCGCCCTCGGCGGCTGAGAGTAAAACCGTCTCCTCTCGGTTGCGCCATGGGTTTCGCGTTCGGCGGCCGAAAATAAACCTGTCTCCTATCGGTTGCGCCATGGGTTTCGCACTCGGCGGCCGAGAATATGACCGTCTCCTATCGGTTGCGCCATAGGTTGCGCCCTCGGTGGCCGAGAATAGAACCGTCCCCTATCTGTTGCGCCACTGGTTGCGCCCTCGGCGGTCGAGGATACAACCGTCTCCTACCGGTTGCGCCATAGGTTGCGCCCTCGGCGGCCAAGGATACAACCGTCGCCTACTGGTTGCGCCGCGGCCTCGGCGGCCGAGACTAACCGTCTCCTCTCGGTTGCGCCATGGGTTGCGCCTTCGGCGGCCGAAAAGTGAACGTCGGCGGCCAATAATAAAACAGCATCGTGTCGGTTGCGCCATACGGTGCTTTCAGCGGCTGGAGCTAAAACCGTTTCCTATCGGTTGCGCCATAGGTTGCGCCCTCGGCGGCTGAGAATATGACCGTTTCCTATCGGTTGCGCCATGGGTTTCGCGTTCGGCGGCCTAGAGTTAAACGGTCTCCTGTCGGTTGGATCCTAGGTTGCGCCCCCGGTGGCTGAGAATGAAGCCGTCTCCTATCGGTTGCGCCATGGGTCATGCCCTCGGCGGCCGAGAGTAAAATCGTCTCCTATCGGTTGCGCCATAGGTTGCGCCCTCGGCGGCTGAGCATACGACTGTCTCCTATCGGTTGCGCCATAGGATGCGCCTTCGGCGACCGAGAGCAGAACCGTCTCCGATCGGTTGCGCCCTCGGCGGCCGAGAAAGAATCCGTCTCCGATCGATTGCGCTATAGGTCGCGCCCTCGGCAGCTGGGAATAAACCGCCTCCTATCGGTTGCGCTGTAGGTTGTGCCCCGGCGGCTGAAAATAAGACCGTCCTCTATCAGGTGCAACGTAGGTTGCGCCCTCGGCGGCTGAGAAGAAAAACCGTCATCGGTTGCGCCATAGGTTCTGCCTTCGGCGGCCGAGGATACAGCCGTCTCGCATCGGTTGCGCCATAGGTTGTGCCTTCGGCAGCCGAAAGTACAACCGTCTCCTATCGGTTGCGCCATAAGTTGCGCCCTCGGCTGCTGAGAATAAAACCGTCTCCCATCGGGTGCGCCATACGTTGCGCCCCTGGCGGCTGAGAATAAAACCGTCTCCCATCGGGAGCGCCATACGGTGCGCCCCCGGCGGCTGAGAATGAAACCGGTTCCTGTCGGTTGCGCCATAGGTTGCGCCCCCGGCGGCTGAGAATGAAACCGTCTCCTATCGGTTGCGCCATGGGTCGCGCCTTCGGCGGCCGAGAGTATAATCGTTTCCTATCGGTTTCGCCATAGGTTGCGCCCTCGGCGGTCGAGCATACGACTGTCTCCTATCGGTTGCGCAATAGGTTGCGCCTTCGGCGGCCGAGAGTAGAACCGTCTCCGATCGGTTGCGCCTTTGGCGGCCGAGAATATGACCGTCTCCCGTCGGTTTCGCCATAGGTTGCGCCCTCGGCGGCCGACAATATGACCGTCTCCTGTCGGTTTCGCCATAGGTTGCGCCTTCGGCGGCCGAGAAAGGAACCGCCTCCTATCGGTTGCGCATAGGATGCGCCTTTGACGGCCGAGACTAAAACCGTTTCGTATTGGTTGCGCGTTAGGTTGCCCCCTCGGCGGCCGAGTATAAAACCGTCTCCTATCGGTTGGACCATGGGTTGTGCGCCTTCAACAACATCTAACAAGTGGCGCGCGTGCCAGGGTTCTTGCACAACACGGAGGGGGAAGGAGGGAAAGGAGGAGGAGGAGGAGGAAGAGGAGGAGTAGGAGGAGGAAGAGGAGGAGGAGGAGGAAGAAGAAGAGGAGAAGGAGGAGGAGGAAAGGGGGGGAGAGAGGGGACGAGAAACCGGAGAAGTCTCGGGGGGCGGGACGGCGGGGGCGGTGCGACGCAGAAATAAAATGGTCGGAGCGGAGGGGGGCGGGGTGCACTGGGCGGGCGGGGAGGGGAGAACGATCGTGGGGGCGGGACGTTGGGGGCCGTGCGACGCGGAAGAACACGTTCGTGGCAGAGGGGGCTGTGGGCGGGGCTCCCACTGGTGGAGCGTTGGGGACGCGGGGGGGCTCGGGGTGACGGGGCTGGGCTCCTACTGGGGGCTGGCGACGCGGGGGGGGAGGGTGGGGGAGGTGGTGTGCGTCGCGACGCGGAATAAAGTGGTCGGGGCGGAGGGGGCACTGGGCGGGGCTTAGGGCAGAGGGCCACGGGGTGGGGGTCCAACTGGGGTGCCGGGGACGGGGGGGGGAGGGGGGAGGTGGTGGGCGGGGCCCCCGCTGGGGCGCTGAGGACGCGGGGGGGGCTCGGGGCAGAGAGCCACGGCGCGGAGGTCCCACTCTGGCGCTGGGGACGCGGCGGGGGGGAGGGGGGGAGTGAGCGACGCGGAGTAAAGTGGTCGGAGCTCTAGACACCCTGCGCAAGAGAAAAGAGTGGTCGTAGTTCTGGACACCCTGTGCAAGAGAATAAAGCCGTGTCCAATCGGCTGCGCCATGGGTCGCGCCTTCGGCAGCTGAGAATACAATCGTCTCCTAGCGGTTGCGCCATAGGTTGCGCCCTCGGCGGCCGAGAATGAAACCGTCCCCTATCGGTTGCGCCATAGGTTGCGCCCGCGGCGGCCGAGAACGAACCGTCTCCTATCGGTTGCGCCATAGGTTGCGCCCTCGGCGGCTGAGACTAAAACCGTGTCCTATCGGTTCCACCATAGGTTGTGCCATCGGCGGCCGAGAGTAAAAACCGTCTCCTGTCTGTTGTGCCATAGGTTGCGCCCCCGGCGCCCGAGAATACGACCGTCTCTGATCGGTTGCGCCATAGGTTGCGCCCTCGGCGTCTGAGAATACAACCGTCCCCTATCGGTTTCATCATAGGTTGCGCCCTCGGTGGCCGAAAAAAACTCCGTTTCGTATCGGTTGCGCCCTCGGCGATTGAGAATAAGACCGTGTCTTATCGGTTGCGCCATAGGTTGCGCCCATGGCAACCGAGATCAAAACCGTCTCTTATCGGTTGCGCCTTAGGTTGCGCCTTCGGCAGTATCGAATCATATCTTCTCCTATCGGTTTCGACATAGCTCGCGCCCTCGGTGGCCGTGAATAAGAGGGTCTCCTGTCGGTTGCGCCATAGGTTGCGCCCTCGGCGGCCGAGAACGAAACCGTCTTCCATCGGTTGCGCCATAGGTTGCGCCCGCGGCGGCCGAGAACGAACCGTCTCGTATCGGTTGCGCCATCGGTTGCGCCCTCGGCGGCCGAGAATGAAACCGTTTCCTATTGGTTGCGCCATAGGTTGCGCCCTCGGCGGCTGAGACTAAAACCGTGTCCTGTCGGTCGCGCCATTGGTTGCGCTGTCGGCGGCCGGGAATAACATCGGCTCTTGTCGGTTGCGCCATTGGTTGCGCCCCCGGCGGCTGATAATTCAATTGTCTCCTATCAGTTGCGCCATAAGTTGCGCCGCCATGGGGGGCTGAGAATATAACCGTCATCGGTTGCGCCATAGGTTGCGCCCTCGGCGGCCGAGAATGGAACCGTCTCCTTTGGGTTGTGCCATAGCTCGCGCTTTCCGCGGCCGAACAAAAACAATTTCTTTTTGTTGCGCCCTAGAATGCGCCCTCGGCGGGTGATAATAAAACCGTTGCATATCACTTGCGCAATAGACCGCGCTTTCGGCGGCCGAGAATATGACTTTTAACGGTTGCGCCATAGCTTGCGCCTTTGGCGGCCGAAAAGACGACCGTCCCCTGTCGGTTGCGCCATAGGTTGCGCTTTCGCCGGCTGAGAGAAAAGACCGTCTCCTGTCGGTTGCGCCATAGGTTGCGCCCTCAGCGGCCGAAGCCAAAACCGTCTCCTATCGTTTGCGCCATGGGTCGCGCCTCGGCGGCCGAGCAGAAAACCGTCTCTCGTCGGTGGCGCCATAGGTTGCGCTTTCGCCGGCTGAGAAAATGGCCGTCTCCTATCGGTTGCGCCATAGGTTGCGCCTTTCGGCGGCATAGAATAGAACCTTCTCCTATCGTTTGCGCCATAGTTTGCGCGTTCGGCGGCCGAACATAACACAGCTTCCTATTCGCCCTCGGCGGCTAAGAATAAAACCGTTTCAAAACGGCTGCGTCACAGTTTGCGCCCTCGGCGGCATAGAATGAAACCGTTGTCTATCGGTTGTGCCATACTTTGCGTTTGTGGCGGCATAGAATAAGACCGTCTCCGATCGCTTGCGCCATAGGTGGCGCCCTCGGCGGCCGAGATTCCAACCGTTTCCTGTCGGTTGCGCCATAGGTTGCGGCTTCGGCGGCATCGAGTAACACCTTGTCCTATCGGTTGCGCCATAGGTTGCGCCCGCGGCGGCCGAACATCAAACCGTTTTTTTTATCGGTTGCGCCATAGGTTGCGCCCTCGTCGGCTCAGAATACAACCGTCTCCTATGCGCCCTCGGCGGCTGAACATGAAACCGTCTCGTATCGGTTGCGCCATAGGTCGCGCCCTCGGCGGCCGAAAATAAGACCGGTCCCCTGTCGGTTGCGCCATACTTTGCGCCCTCGGCGGCCGAAAATAGAACCATCTCATATCAGTTGGGCCATAAGTTGCGCTTCGGCGGCCGAGAACGAAACCGTCTCCGATCGGCTGCTCCACAGCTCGCGCCTTCGGCGGCCGAAAATAGAACCGTCTCCTGTCGGTTGCGCCATATCTTGCGCTTCGGTGGCCGAGAGTCATACCGTCTCCTATCGGTTGCGCCATAGGTTGCGCCCTCGGCGGCCGAGATTCCAACCGTTTCCTGTCGGTTGCGCCATATCTTGCGCCTCGGTGGCCGAGAGTCATGCCGTCTCCTATCGGTTGCGCCATCGGTTGCGCCCTCGGCGGCCGAGAATAAATCTGTCTCCTATCGGTTGCGCCATAGGTTGCGCATTCGGTGGCTGAGAATGAAATTCTCTCCTGTCGGTTGCGCCATACGTTGCGCGTTCGGCGGCTGAGGATACAACCGTTTCTGATCGGTTGCGCCGTAGGTTGCGCCTTCGGCGGGCTAGGATACAACCGTCTACCATTGGTTGCGCGATAGGTTGCGCTTTGGGCGGCTACAAATGTAACCGTTTCCCATCGGTTGCGCCACAGGTTATTCGACGGCCGAGACTCAAACCGTTTCGTATCGGTTGCGCCATGGGTTGCGTCTTTGGCGGCTCCAAATACAATCGTCGCGTAACGGGTGTGGCCAGTCAGCTCAGTTCAATTCAGTCCAGTTCTGTTTACTTCGCGAGGAACTTATTTGGGCTACGCCGGGTAAAACGAAAAAAGGTAGCAGACATACCGGCAGTAGTGCTAATGGTAGTTGTTGTAGTAGTAGTCGTAGTAGTCGTATCAGTAGTAGTAGTAGTAATAATAATATCAGTCATAGTAGTCGTAGTAGTAGTGGTCGTAGTAGTCGTAGTAGTAGTAGTAGTAGTAGTAGTAGTAGTAGTAGCAGCAGCAGCAGCAGCAGCGGTAGTAGTAGTAGTAGTAGTAGTCGTCGTCGTCGTCGTGGTAGTAGTAGTAGTAGTAGTTGTAGTAGTAGTAGTAGTAGTAGTAGTAGTAGTCGTAGTAGTAGTAGTAGTAGTAGTAGTAGCAGCAGTAGTAGTAGTAGTAGTACTAGTAGTAGTGGTAGTAGTAGTAGTAGTAGTAGTAGTAGTAGTAGTAGTAATATTAGTAGTAGTAGTAGTAGTAGTAGTAGTAGTAGTAGTAGTAGTAGTAGTAGTAGTGGTAGTAGTAGTAGTAGTGTACAGGTAGTGGTAGTAGGAGCAGTAGTAGGCGTAGTAGTAGTAGTAGTAGTAGTAGTAGTAGTAGTACTAGTAGTACTAGTAGTAGAAGTAGTAGTAGTAGTAGTAGTAGTAGTAGTAGTAGTAGTAGTAGTGGTAGTAGTAGTGGTAGTAGTGGTAGTAGTAGTAGTAGTAATAGTAGTAGTAATAGTAGTAATAGTAATAGTGGTCGTAGTAGTAGTAGTAGTTGTTGTTGTAGTAGTAGTAGTAGTAGTAGTAGTAGTAGTAGTAGTAGTAGTCGTAGTCGTAGTCGTAGTAGTAGTCGTAGTAGTCGTAGTAGTCGTAGTAGTAGTGGTAGTAGTAGAAGTAGATGTAGATGTAGAAGTAGTATTATTAGTAGTAGTAGTAGTAGTAGTAGTAGTAGTAGTAGTAGTAGTAGTAGTGGTAGTAGTAGTAGTAGTCGTAGTCGTCGTAGTAGTAGTAGTAGTGGTGGTAGCAGTAGTCGTAGTAGCAGAAGTAGTAGTGGTAGTGGTAGTGGTAGTGGTAGTGGTAGTGGTAGTGGTAGTAGTAGTAGTCGTAGTAGTAGTAGTAGTAGTAGTAGTAGTACTAGTAGAACTCGTAGTACTAGTCGTAGTAATAGTAGTCGTCGCCGTCGTAGTAGTAGTAATAGTAGTAGAAGTAGTAGTAATAGTGGTAGTAGTAGTAGTAGTAGTAGTAGTAGTAGTAGTAGAGGAAGAAGTAGAAGTGGTAGTAGTGATAGTAGTAGTGTAGTAGTAGTAGTAGTAGTAGTAGTAGTAGTAGTAGTAGTAGTAGTAGTAGTGGTAGTAGTAGTAGTAGTAGTAGTAGTAGCAGTCGTAGTAGCAGTAGTGGTCGTAGTATGGGGTAGAGGTAATAGTAATAGTCGTAGTAGTCGTAGTTTTAGTTGTAGTATTAGCAGCAGTAGTAGTGTTAGGAGTAGCCGGGGTAGCAGTAGTCATAGCAGTAGTAGTTGGTTCGTAGTGTTAGTAGTAGTAGTAGTAGTAATAGTGGTAGTAGTAGTAGTAGTAGTAGTAGTAGTAGTAGTAGGTAGTAGTAGTAGTAGCGGTGGTACTAGTAGTAGTAGTAGTAGTAGTAGTAGTAGTAGTCGTAGTAGTAGTAGTAGTAGTAGTAGTGGTGGTGGTAGTAGTAGTAGTAGTAGTAGTCGTAATAGAAGTAGTAGTAGTAGTAGTAGTAGTAGTAGTAGTAGTAGTAGCAGTACTCGTAATAGAAGTAGTAGTAGTAGTGGTCGTAGTAATCACAGTAGTAGTAGTAGAAGCAGTCGTAGTTGTAGCAGTAGTAGCAGTAGTAATCGTTGTTGTAGTAGTGGTAGTGGGACTACGGTGGGGGCGTTGATGGAGGACTGAGCCCTCGAGGAGGCAGACCCAATGACGGCGGCTGTGGTATCCATGGCCAAGCCCCGATTTGAATTCCACCGTCCTTCACACATTGTATTATTTGTCTAAGGGCTCCTTGCCCACGGCTCCCTACCGTAGTAATAATATTTCAACTAGTAAGTGTAGACGAAATTGTATACCACTGGTAGTAGTAATAGTTGAAGTAGTGGTAGTAGTAGAAGTAGTAGTAATAGA